>JAYEPQ010000006.1:44135344-44320344 GCA_036321105.1 Dracaena cambodiana
TGATTTTTGTCAGAGATAATTTTTAACTTAACGATATAAAAAACAAGTTCATCAGAAACTGTAATATCGGACTTGATGAAGTGTGAGTTTTCTTTTCTGTCAGAGGTAAAACCTTAACATTATAGAAGATTTAATCGGATTTTATCTCATTTGATTTTGAATTATGATATCAGAGGTATGATTTTAACTTGACAAATATTTTAGAGTGTCACTTGCTCTGTTGGAGAAAAATGACGAGATAAGTTTTGTTGTCAGAGGTGAAATCTTAACATGACGAGAGATTTATCTAATTAGGATTTTTAGTAAACCCCCAGTTATCAACGGATTTGATTAGCCTTTACTAACTACCGTTTGAGTTGGGCTAGCCATGCTATTCCCTCAGCATAGTGAGTTGTCGAAAATTTTGTTTGGGCTTAAATGCTAAATTTTATCTCTTCCCTTTACTTTAGCAGCTTTGAACAGTGATGTATCCTTATATTCGATAAGGATACTGTTGTGACAGATTTGTCATGGGATTTTTAGTAAATCCCCAGTTATTAACGGATTTGATCAGCCTTTACCAGCTACCGTTTTAGTTGGACTAGCCATACTCTTCCCCTCAGCATGGAGAGTTGTTGAGAATTTTGTTTGGGCTTAAATGCCAAACTTTTTCTCTTTCCTTTGCCTTAGCGGCGTTGGGCAATTCATACTTTTACCCCCAACATGAAAGGGTTGGCGATAAACTGATTCTCTTTCCGTTGCCTTGACGGTATTGGACAGTTCATGCTTTTTACTCCCAGCATGGTGGGGTTGGCGAGAAATTTATTCTCTTCCCGTCGCTTTGACGGCGTTGGGCAGTTCATACTTTTTTACTCCCAGCATGGTGGAGTTGGCGAGAAATTTATTATCTTCCCGTTGACTTATTGGCGTTGGGTAATTCATACTTTTTACCCCCAGTATGATGGGGTTAGCGAGAAATTTATTCTCTTCCCGTTGTCTTGTCGGCATTGGGTAATTCATATTTTTTACCCCTAGTATGGTGGGGTTGGTAAGAAATTTATTCTCTTCCCGTTACCTTATCGACGTTGGGTAATTCATACTTTTTACCTCTAGCGTGGTGGGGTTGGCGAGAAATTTATTCTCTTCCAGTTACCTTGTCGGCGTTGGGTACTTCATACTTTTTACCCTCAGTATAGTGTGTTCGTCGCAGAATTTCTTTCGCTTCCTCCCATTGAATTAACTTAAATTACAATAGAAATGAACAAGATATATAAAGAGAACAAACGAGAGGATTTTATAGTTCAATCTCTCTCTTTTACAATAGTTTCGTGGGATCTGTGGCGATGGGATCTATAGTAGTTCCTTTGGACGATCGGTACGTTGAAATCTTCTCTGTCGAAGATATCGGCCGATGGTAGACTATCTTCTCTGGTCTTTACCGAACTCAAGGCTCTCTCGCGTACTTGAATTCTCTAAGAACCGAAAGGAAAAAGATGGTGATTTTCTCTGATCTTCACGAACTCAAGGCTCTGTGCGTAACTTGAATTCTCCAAGATTTCAGAAAAATATCTTAATTGCCGAAAAGAAACTCTCTAGGGTTTCACCAGGAAGGTATTTATAGCTCCAGGTTAATGCAAGAGTTTCTATCTAAATAAAACTCGCATTCATCAAGGATTCCAATCAAATATCTTAGTTTTGATGGAATTCTGATTAAACTTGATTCGGGTATTTGGATAAGTCCAAAATCATAATCTCAATCAATCTGAGATTCTGGTTATCTGCTTATGCGGAGTTTTAATCGCATCAAAACGCGATGCTAAATAACCAAAACGCGGAGCTAACGCGAAGCTATTGATCATCTCCGCGTTTCACTCAAACGCGAGGCTAATACAAGCCAAACTGCGGAATCAATGCGGAGTTATTAGACATCTCCGCGTTTTATTCAAACGCAGGGTTAATGTAACCAAACGCGGGGCTATTGAATTAGCTCCGCGTTCTGTTGTGGAAAATCCTTTTAACTTAGAAATTTTCACTGCCAACAGAATCCCCTCCAAAGTTTTCAAAATGGTTTAGACTTCAGTAGATTTTGAAATACTTTGGATGTTCAAACTGAAAACGCGGAGTTAGAATGCCAAGTCTATCTCGCGTTATTTGCTCACTTACGCGGAGCTAATCAGCTTTACTTCGTCTTCAGTGAGACGAGTAATTATGTCATTAATTACCCCGAGTTTCCACGCCGAATACTAAGCGACGCAAATTCTATTTAAATAGAGCTCCCGGCTCATCTTCTTCTTCATCTCATCCTAAGAATTTCTGAGAACTCGAGTGACTCATGTCGACGAATGATCTTCAATTAATCTCCCCTTAACTCTCCATAGATTTTCATCATTAGGATGTCATTTCAGAGGAGTTTGGCTAAACGCAAGTTGCCGGCGTTAATGGCAGCGGCCGTGGAAGTAGATGCGACGGCGAACCAGTTTATGCAGTGTCTTCCGAAGGTAAAAACCTTAACTCTTGGTCTTCTAAGAACCATTCTGAGATGTTTTCGCTCGGTTTAATCCAGCCAATTGTTTGCTTTACCGGCGAGATCGCCGTTCTCTAGCCGTAAGGCTTGAAGGAGAAGGAAAAGTCAGAGAGGAACTCTGATCTTTCTCTACGCGAAATTATCACGTCATCCTCACACTTGAAACGCGGGGCTATTTTAATTAGCAGTCGCTTTGAAGCGCGAGGCTGTTTCATTTGCACGCGAAGTTAGCTTAGCTCCGCGTTTTCATACTTAGAAAATTTTCCAAATTTTTGTAGAACTCCTGATTCTTCTTTTGCAGTGAACTGGGTCCAATCTGATGACTTGGGATGTAGCTTCTCCCTGATATATCTTCAAAAGCAGGTTATGCACCGATCTTCATCAACGAAAGTAACTCTAAGGAAGCCAGAAGCATATACTTTACAACATAATTGCAGTTTTTCAAGCTCTGGCTCCTCTTGAAGGAGTTACAAGAACTTTACGACAGCCCATTAAGTTTTCTTGAGGATCATTTCTGTTAGATGATCATGTAAGGGTTTGCAACGCTTCAAATTCAACTTGTGCTTCATTTCAGATGACAGATCCTAGTTGACATTTGCAGAGAAGATCTCTTGTATATGAACCATGGAATTGAACTTCAACACCCCGCGGAGGAATCTCGCCGTTAGGTTATTGATGAGTCGATGAATATGTAGAAGTTTTTGGGAGAGGTATAACTCTCTCTTTGTAATCTTTCCTTCTTTTATAAATAAAAGCAAATTATTTTCCTCTCTATCTGTCGGCTTCAAGAATTTTGCTTACTCAACAAATAGATGGTTGATAATTCTGGTAAAATAATCTAAAACTCTTTTACGTAACTTAGATAATTAATACCGATATGATCGGGTAAGGACCATCTAATTTCGGCAGAGGCGCCAAATTGCGCATGCCTAGTCCAAGTGCTCTCACGCGTAACTTGAACGGAGATAGGAATAATCCAAATCATACTGTCAGAGGTAAAAACTTAACATGACAGGTCCACGGGATTTTTAGCAAACCCCAGCTATTAACGGATTTGATTAGTCTTTACCAATCGCCGTTTGCGTTGGGCTAGCCATGCTATTCCCCTCAGCATGGTGAGTTGTCGAGGAATTGATTTCCTCTCCCATTTGCTTTTAATCAGCATTGGGTAGTTAACTTCATACTTTTACCCCCAGTATGATAGGGTTGGAGAGGAACTTGATCTTCTCTTCCCTCTGCTTTAACAGCATTGGGCAATTAATTTCATATTTTTACCCCCAGTATGATAGGGTTGGCGAGAAACTTGATCTCCTCTTCCCGCCGCTTTAACAGCATTGGGCAATAAAATATTTATAGCACCCAACTAGCCATTCCAATGACTGTTGAGAATAGCAGAAGCATGATGTTTATCATCATCAATATTTTCGGCACCCCCAGCCAAATCTGGCTGTTAACCAATGAGGACGACTTTGTCACAGCTGTGGTTCGGAGCATATCCAAGGGGCTAGCTTGCAAGTGCGGGCTGCCCGTGCTTGGTGTTGATATTGACTCTCCTACTAGTACAGGGATCACTCTGGCAGGGATTGCTTTGGTAGGGAACTTATTGGTTCCAATTAAAGTTGTCATATTTGCAGAAACCTTCTTCTGTTCCTCCTTAAGTGTGAGAATCCCGGCTTCTATCAATGCCTGAATTCGATTCTTAAGAGGATAGCAATCCTTAGTTGGGTGCCCGACGTTCCGATGGTACAGGCAATAGTTAGGGTCGTTGGTTTTACCAACGTCTTCCGGTTTTCCATTTTTTGGAAGTTGTAGCAAGCCCTTTCTGAGGAGGAGATGGAATAGAGTACCTATCTGCTCCGTCTTGAACGTATAAGTTCTATCTTGGCGAGACTTATTTTGACCTGCACCTCTTGAATTTTGAGGTCTTTGCTTCGGATCTGCAACAGATGTCATCACAGCCTTTCCTTTATTTTTAGGATTCTGTGGATATGACTTGTTATTTGTAGAGTTTCTCGTGCTACGAGATTCCTTAATCCGGCGAATTATATCTTCTGCTTACTCTCCCTGCCTCAGCAGATCTTTCCAAGTTCTGGACTCTACAGCTTCCATTCTTATCAGCACGCCAGTCCTGAAGTTATGCTTACAGGTTTCCACCAGGGTTTCCTGCGTCATACCGTGTCGACAATACACGGATTTTTCCCTGAAGCGTTCAATAAAACTTTTGACCGTTTCTTCTTCCCCTTGTTTTATCGCAAGGAGGGAATGAACCGATAGTTCGGTATCATCCTCAAAGAAACGTGCCAAGAACTGTTTCTCGACATCATACCAAGTATTTATGGTTCCCGGTGGCAACTGCATAAACCATGTAAAAGCAGGCCCTCGAAGGGTGCTCGCAAATACTTTGGTCATTATGGGATCGTTTCCTATTAGATGACCTACCTGCGATAAAAAGTAATACATGTGCTGGCTTGGGGATCCTTTCCTATCATATGGCTCTAATTTGAGCGGTTTATACTTTCCGGGATACGGTGCCAAGTCCCACTCAGGCGGGTATGGTCTTGAAACCCCCGATTCTTTCAGTTCCTTGTGCATCAAGGCATCAAGCTGGCTTTGCAATTTCTTGATCTTTTCTCCATGAGGATCATTGAAAGAATATTTGTCATCATCCTCATGTATCGAATAAGCCTTTTCTTTTTTAGTTTCTTCATTTGCCTTAGGTGGCGGTTCCAAAGAAGTTTTAGCCTTATCATCAGCTATCTTTTTGGTATTTTCGACCACTTTTAGAAGCATTAGTTTGAGGTCATCAATGGCTTTCTGCTGACCTAGAATCATCTGCTCTTGGGCTTCCATCCTTTGGTCAACATCATTGGATTTATCCACCATATGTGATGCTGGTTTTCGTGGTCGGGAAGATGCACGAGATTTTGGGAAAGCTATAGCTGAATTATCACTGTCATTATCATAAGAACCTTTTGAAAGTTTCTTATAATTCCGAGGAACAACAACACCTGATTTGAGTCGAGTAAGATGGCGAGGTTGTTCATCATCTGCATCAGACTCATATTCTTTCTCCATAATCTTTTTGCTTTTGCCGACCATGTTTGAGGTCACTGCCTTTACGTCTTTTTCTTTGATTTGATATCTCAGATTATTCTTCCACCTTGTCGGAGTATCTTGACGAGACTCAGTTATTCTGTTAAATACAGACACTCTCTTCTTGGTAGAACAACATTTATCCAATATAGCAGATATGGCTGTTATGAGTTGCTCACAATGACATGTTGAGTGTGGCTGAGCTTGAGTCATATTTCTCATTTTTGTCAAGTAATTTCTGAGATTGGTGACCTTAGCCATGGAGTCGTGGGACCTATCCATCTTTTGAGAGGGTCTACGAACCCACTGGAGCTTCTTGGGATTACTGGAGTCCAGTTCCGGTCCGCTGATGCTAGGATCTATCCTGATTCTACAGTTAGGTTGATCCACGCGGAGCTTAGAAGTAGCTTCGCATATTTTAGCGCGGGGCTGAGGAATGACTCCGCATCTTGCCATGTTAGCCTCGCGTTTCTCGCTGGCCTGGCTTGTCTTCAGAAATTTAGCTTCTGGAATAATAGCCCCGCGTGAAGGAAAACTCTTGCATGCTGGCTTATCTTTGCGACTAACGCAAATCATAGCTTCGCGCTTAGCGCAGTTTTTACGACTGACAACTATCTGCCAATCATCCTCGCGTTCCTCGCGGAGAATCTCGCGTTTCTCGCAAGTATTACTGGCCTTGCTTTTATTGCTTGGCTCAGTATTAGCCTCGCGTGGAAAGTCACACGCTGGCTTTAAAGAACTTTTATACTCGCGTTTCTCGCGAGTGTCAGGAATCTTGCGTTTATTGCAAGCACTAGCAGCCTCGCGTTACTCGCTTGGCTTAGCCTCACGTGGAAAATCACACGCTGGCTTTAAAGAATTTTTATACTCGCGTAACTCGCGAGTGTTGGGTATTCTGCGACTAGCGCAACCCTTACTGGTTTCGCGTCTCTCTCTAGGCACAATAATAGCCTCGCGTGGAGAATCACACGCTGGCTCTAAAGAATTTTTATACTCATGTAACTCGCGAGTGTTGGGTATTCTGCGACTAGCGCAACCCTTACTGGCTTCGTGTCTTTCGCTAGGCACAGTAATAGCCTCGTGTGGAGAATCACACACTGGCTCTAAAGAATTTTTATACTCGCGTAACTCGCGAGTGTTGGGTATTCTGCGACTAGCGCAACCTTTACTGGCTTCGCGTCTTTTGCTAGGCACAGTAAAAGCCTCGCGTGGAAAATCACACGCTGGCTTTAAAGAATTTTTATACTCGCGTAACTCGCGAGTGTTGGGTATTCTGCGACTAGCGCAACCCTTACTAGTTTCGCGTCTCTCGCTAGGTACAGTAATAGCCTCGCGTGGAGAATCACACGCTGGCTCTAAAGAATTTTTATACTCGCGTAACTCGCGAGTGTTGGGTATTCTGCGACTAGCACAACCCTTACTGGCTTCGCGTCTCTCGCTAGGCACAGTAATAGTCTCGCGTGGAGAATCACATGCTGGCTCTAAAGAATTTTTATACTCACGTAACTCGCGAGTGTTGGGTATTCTGCGACTAGCGCAACCCTTACTGGCTTCGCGTCTCTCGCTAGGCACAGTAATAGCCTCGCGTGGAGAATCACACGCTGGCTCTAAAGATTTTTTATACTCGCATAACTCGCGAGTGTTGGGTATTCTGCGACTAGTACAACCCTTACTGGTTTCGCGTCTCTCGCTAGGCACAGTAATAGCCTCGCGTGGGAATCACACGCTGGCTCTAAAGAATTTTTATACTCACGTAACTCGCGAGTGTTGGGTATTCTGCGACTAGCGCAACCCTTACTGGCTTCGCGTCTCTCGCTAGGCACAGTAATAGTCTCGCGTGAAGAATTACACGCTGGCTCTAAAGAATTTTTATACTCGCGTAACTCGTGAGTGTTGGGTATTCTGCGACTAGCGCAACCCTTACTGGCTTCGCGTCTCTCGCTAGGCACAGTAATAGCCTCGCATGGAGAATCACACGTTGGCTCTAAAGAATTTTTATACTCGCGTAACTCGCGAGTGTTGGGTATTCTGCGACTAGCGCAACCCTTACTGGCTTCGTGTCTCTCGCTAGGCACAGTAATAGCCTCGCGTGGAGAATCACACGCTGGCTCTAAAGAATTTTTATACTCGCGTAACTCGCGAGTGTTGGGTATTCTGCGACTAGCGCAACCTTTACTGGCTTCGCGTCTCTCGCTAGGCACAGTAATAGCCTCGCGTGGAGAATCACACGCTGGCTTTAAAGAATTTTTATATTCGCGTAACTCGCGAGTGTTGGGTATTCTGCGACTAGCGCAACCTTTACTGGCTTCGCGTCTCTCGCTAGGCACAATAATAGCCTCGCGTGGAAAATCACACGCTGGCTCTAAAGAATTTTTATACTCGCGTAACTCGCGAGTGTTGGGTATTCTGCGACTAGCGCAACCTTTACTGGCTTCGCGTCTCTCGCTAGGCACAGTAATAGCCTCACGTGGAGAATCACACGCTGGCTCTAATATACTCGCATAACTCGTGAGTGTTGGGTATTCTGCGACTAGCGCAACCCTTACTGGCTTAGCGTCTCTCGCTAGGCACAGTAATAGCCTCGCGTGGAGAATCACACGCTGGCTCTAAAGAGTTTTTATACTCGCGTAACTTGCGAGTGTTGGGTATTCTGCGACTAGCGCAACCCTTACTGGCTTCGCGTCTCTCGCTAGGCACAGTAATAGCCTCGCGTGGAGAATCACACGCTGGCTCTAAAGATTTTTTATACTCGGTTAACTCGCGAGTGTTGGGTATTCTGCGACTAGCGCAACCCTTACTGGTTTCGCGTCTCTCGCTGGGCACAGTAATAGCCTCGCGTGGAGAATCACACACTGGCTCTAAAGAATTTTTATACTCGCGTAACTCGCGAGTGTTGGGTATTCTGCGACTAGCGCAACACTTACTGGCTTCGCGTCTCTCGCTAGGCACAGTAATAGCCTCGCGTGGAGAATCACACGCTGGCTCTAAAGAATTTTTATACTCGCGTAACTCGCGAGTGTTGGGTATTCTGCGACTAGCGCAACCCTTACTGGCTTCGCGTCTCTCGCTAGGCACAGTAATAGCCTCGCGTGGAGAATCACATGCTGGCTTTTCCTTGCTTTTAAGGCAAGTTGTATCTTCGCGTTTAACGCGGTAGAGACTGGTCTCGCGGGTAGCGCGAGCCAGTTTGCGAGGGACCGTAGCTTCGTGTCCTCTAGTGTTAGCTCCGTGTCCAAGGCGGGCTTTGAGGGCTCTACGCCTCGCTCTCCGGTTCCCGTTCCAGAGTTGGGTCCTGGTCAGTCCAGTCCCCATGTCTTCTTCGACAGTCGGAAGCTCATCCTCGGATAGGATTTCTTGTGTGAACTCCGGCTCTATAGCCGCAGTCTCTAAGGATCCCCGTCTCTCGGTGGATGACTTTCTACCCGTCACTCGGGCATTGGAGTATATGCGACGATAGTGCCGTGTCTCATCCAAGTCATCTGATCCGGAGGAGAGGAACTCCTCGTACTTCTGCTGGTCGATTTCAACGACCAGCGTGTCTACTTCGGATCCGATCAAGTCAACGTTCGATTGCGCCACAATCTCTTTATCCATGAAAGAGACGACTCCCACTGTGGTCACCAGTTTGTTCGTCGCAGAATTTCCTTCGCTTCCTTCCATTGAACACATCTTAGATTACAATATAAGTAAACAAGATATATAAAGAGAACAAACGAGAGAATTTTATAGTTCAATCTCTCTCTTTTACAATAGTTTCGTGGGATCTGTGGCGATGGGATCTATAGTAGTTCCTTTGGACGATCGGTACGTTGAAATCTTCTCTGTCGAAGATATCGGCCGATAGTAGACGATCTTCTCTGGTCTTTCCCGAACTCACGGCTCTCTCGCTTACTTGAATTCTCTAAGAACCGAAAGGAAGAAGATGGTGATTTTCTCTAATCTTCACGAACTCAAGGCTCTGTGCGTAACTTGAATTCTCTAAGATTTTAGAAAAATATCTTAATTGCATAAAAGAAGCTCTCTAGGGTTTTACTAGGAAGGTATTTATAGTCCTAGGTTAATGCAAGAGTTTCTATCTAAATAGAACTCGCATTCATCAAGAATTCCAATCAAATATCTTAGTTTTGATGGAATTCTGATTAAACTTGATTCGGGTATTTGGATAAGCCCAAAATCATAATCTCAATCAATCTGAGATTCTGGTTATCTGCTTACGCGGAGTTTTAATCGCATCAAAACGCGATGCTAAATAACCAAAACGCGGAGCTAACGCGAAGCTATTTATCATCTCCGCGTTTCACTCAAACGCGAGGCTAATACAAGCCAAACTGCGGAATCAACGCGGAGCTATTAGACATCTCCGCGTTTTATTCAAACGCAGGGTTAATGTAACCAAACGTGGGGCTATTGAATTAGCTCCTCGTTCTGTTGTGGAAAATCCTTTTAACTTAGAAATTTTCACTGCCAAAATAGTGGGGTTGACGAGAAATTTTTTCTCTTCCCATTGCCTTGTTGGCGTTGGGTAGTTCATACTTTTTACCCCTAGTATAATGGAGTTGGCGAGAAACTGGTTCTCTTCTCTTTGCTTTGACGGCGTTGGATAGTTCATTTTTTATTTTATTTTATTATATATATATATATATTTTTTTTTCATCATTCTCTTTTTTTTTTGTAGGTTATGGGGGTCTAAATTAACCACGCTGAGCTCGTCTTTGGAATTGTTGTAAGCCCAAGTGATACCTTTAGACCACCTACATTAAATATGTTCGAGTTAGCTCTAATTCCTTTTTTATTCAGCTTTGAGCTGAACTGCTCCAGCATCAATCAACGCTTGAATTTTATTTTTTAGAATAAAATAATTTTTTGTGGGGTGACCTACAATCTGATGGTATAGGCAGTAATTCAGATCGTTAGTCTTCCAAACCTCTTCGGGCCTCTTGCTCCCCGACAACTTGAGTATTTTGCACTTGCTGAGCAGATTTAACATAATAGCAGTATGCTCATCTTTAAACGAATACTGATTTTGAAGTTTGGGTGACTTTACTGTGTTGCTTATAGTTGTCCATGCTTTCTGCTTTGGTGTGCTTTCTGCCACCATTGCCATTATATCTTTCCATTTGGAACGGGAAAAATAGAATGGAGATTCATTTGTACTGCCTCCTATTGCAGATTGCTGCTTTTCGAGGCGTCGAAGTATATCTTCAGCCTGTTCACCCTGTTTAAGCAGATCTTTCCATGATTTGGCTTCAACCGAGCCCATTTTATCTAGAACGTCGGTTAACAAATTGTGCCTGCAAGTTTCCACTAGAGTGTCCTGCGTCGTGCCATGTGAGTATCGAACAGAAAGTTCTCGGAATCGTTCGATATAAGTTTTGACCGTCTCGCCTTCCTCTTGCTTTGCTGCTAGTAAGGATAGTATAGAGACTTCAGTATCACCTTCAAAGAATCGGGCTAAGAACTCACGTTCTACATCAGTCCATGATTTAATTGTTCTCTGGAGTAGCTGCATGAACCAGGTAAATGCGGGCCCCCGTAATGTGCTGGCAAATATCTTAGTCAGAGTCGGATCATTCCCCATGAGATATCCTGTCTGCGACAGGAAGTAGAAGATATGCTGTTGCAGCGAAGCTTTACCGTCAAATGACTGAAGGTTCAACGGTTTGTATTTTGCAGGATAAGGTACGGTCTCCCATTCTATAGGATAGGGACGGACTACCCCCACCTCTTACAGTTTTTTGCGATGAAGGAGAACTTGTAGTTGATTCTCCATCTTCTCTATTTTTTCTACATGAGGGTTAATGATGACCTTTACTTTCTCCTCCTTTCTTGGATGAAGAGGAATTTCTTCATTTTCGTCCTCGCTGTCTTCATTTATTTGGATATGTCATTTTCCTTCTTGCCGATCAGAAATGGACGACGAGGATTGGTTTTTTCTAGTTTGAGCTAACAACTCAATTAAAAATTGTTTTATTTCTTCTATGGTCTCCTCTTACTATTCGAGACGTTTTTCTTGTCTCAAGCCTTCCAGAGACTTCTTCTAGACGCATGCCCTCTGGCTCAATAGAAACTCCTTTTAATGCTAGAGTGATTTCATTATCTGAATGGTTGTTTCCGACTACCTTTTTGCCTTTATTAATCATATGCGATGAGGCGGCAGGCAAATCGGTCCCAGAGCACACCTTTCTCACCGTCCTAAAAAATAGACCGTTTCGAGTTGCATTTGCAGTTTGATAGAACAGTTGAGATCAGCTGTTCGCATCAGCAGTGAGGAATATTTTGTGAGGAGTTCTTCTTCCAATTGAGATACTCTCTCAAACCTTGAGGTATTTTCTCATCTTTATTTACATTTTGATATCTTTTGCATTGCAAATTCGGTTCATAATACTAGAGAGTTTGTAATATTTCAGGGCTGAGCTCTTTTTCAGTATCAAATTATTCTCCAACCCTTCTGTGGATTCTTCTGGAGTGCACACTAGTCTGGATAGTTGTATGGGCCCCGCGCGCCTCTGATAGAGAGATTAAAATATTTGGTGTATGTTGCGTGCTCACCATAGGTGTGCTCGAAGAGACATGAGAGTTGTTTTCATTGAGCGTAACCCATTGTTGCTTCTGCGAAGTTGAATCTACAGGGAGCAACCCGCGGTTGCATATGCGGGATGCAAATCGCGGTTGCAACCACGGGTTTGCACCCGTGGGTTTGTCTGTGCGGGGTGCAACCCGCGGTTGCGCCCGCAGGTTTGCACCTACGGTTGCAATCCGCGGTTGCACCCGCGGGTTTGCACCTGCGGTTGCAAGCCGCGGGTTGGTATCTGTGGTTGTAAGCCGCTGGTTGGCACCCGTAGGGTTGCCTCCGCGGGATGGCTACATCTGTGGTTTTCTTCAAAATTTTTCACTGTCCCGAAGTTTTCTGCAACCCTTCCTATATAGTTGAGGTGTGCTCGTTGAGTTTTACGCCTCAGATTTCTCTTTTGGGAGCTGGTTAAAGTTTTGTTTGACTTTTGGTTTGATTTTGGAACGGGCGATAATGCCGTATACTTGACAGACAATGATGTCTTGTCAGTTTTAACGGGCGATGATGCCTCGTAAGTATTGAATGACGATAACGCCTTTTCAATTTTGGTGGGCGATAACGCCTCGCCTTGTTTAATCGTCACCCGGCGATGACGCCTGGGTTTCGAATCTGAGGATGATAGGAACTCATCGTATTTTTGTTGGTCAACCTCTACGACCAGCGTCGATACCATTGAGCTGATCCGCACCAGGTCAGACTGCACTACCAAATTCTCTGTAGTAAACAGAGAGGCTACCACTGTGGTTACCAGTTCTTATTTGCTCAAAAAGTAAATTTCTCTTTCTATTGCAAAATTATTTGATTACAAAAGAAAATTGAGAATTATAACAAGAACGGGAATATTAATTTATTCCCTTTTTGATGTGGATTCGGGTGGCGATGGAGTCTCGCTTGTGCACTCCGTTGACCGTCTAACCAGAAAGGGGATGGCTCTGCTGCGCTCCTTGATTTCACGAGCTCATCCAAAATCGTCCCAAAAGTCCTTTCTCTGGACTCAATTCCCATTTTTTATAGACTGAATCAGCTCGAAATCCGGCTCGAATCCTCCCTAAAAAAATCAGATCACGAGATATTAGTAAAATAAACAAACAAATGGGAATAGACGGAAAACAACCCACAGGTGCACTCGCGGAAGTCCCCCCCCCCAGGTGCACCCGCGGGAGTCATCCCGCGGGCGTTCTCCCACGGGTTGCACCCGCGGGAGCCTCCTGCGGGTGTCCGCAGTTAATTTTTTTTAATTATATTTTTTTTAGTGTCAACAATATATATATATATATATATATATATAGAGAGAGAGAGAGAGAGAGAGAGAGAGAGAGAGAGAGAGATACATATACACATATAAATAATACAAGTAGACATATAAATACATATATATATATATAGGAAAAAGTGTACCTAACGTGCCTTTATAGGGAGTTATCTATAGAGACGCCTCAAAATCTCAACATAGGAAATGTTTGTTGACGACCCAAATAGTTAATTGTGATCTCTATGTTAAAAAATAATGGTATGCAAGAAAATCATACATTTTAAATACATTTTGACTGTATATTAGATATATACAAAATGAATGGTATTTCAACAATAAAATAAATAGAATCTCTTGATCAAAGAAGTGCCTAAATTCTATGATTTTTAAAATATCATCTATTTAGGGCATATAAAATATAATCAATGTTTCAGATTATTCATATACACTATCTATGTCGTGATTTATGGCATTTCATAAGCAACTTTCCTATAGAGGCACTTTAGATACACTATTTCTATATATATTTATATATTTGTATTATTGATAATAAATTTAACATCAATTACATATCTTGAAAATATATATTTACTAAAATGATTAATTATGATCTTAAAATAAGTTTTATTCAAAACTCAATTAATAACTAAACTGACCAAAACAAATTTGTTCTGTTCGGATTCAGTTCATATTTCTAATCAGTTCAATTTGGTTTTGCCAAAATTACATAAAAGGACCGAAATTGAGGTATGTTGTAACGCCCATATTTTTTAATAGCTTCCCAAAATGGAGGACGCTACTAAAATTACATTACGTTACCCAACAGTTATAAAATCTTGGAATAACCGTAACTACTATCACAATCAGATTGATAAATAACACGTCTGAAACTGAAAATTTTTCCCTTATATAAAGAGTTAGTTACATAAATGACACACTGCTCTGAATATGAACACAAAATAGAGAAATAGATGTAATATATCCTTTACGATAAATACCTACTAATAAAACAAAATGGCCTGATGGATAGAGCATAGGTCTACGTAATAGGCATAAGGAGATGTATTTGACAAAAGAAGAACCTGAGTTTGGTGTCGAGTCTACCAACGTCGTCGATGGTAGACATGGATGATAGATGGCCTCCCGAATCGATGCTGATGTGAACCCGGTCCATGCCTAGTGATAACATAATACCTGGATCCACCAATGACTAACACCCAGGACAAAGGTGGGATGAAGTGAACTGGGTGTTTGCTGTGAATAGTCATCACTAATGGTCAGACTTTATCTCCTGAGGCATATCGGGCTGGGCGATGACACATATATCATGCTGACTAAAGGTATGTCCAACCTGGTTACACTCCTGACATAGAAATTCTTCTACTCCATTATCTGTTTTTGTACTAGTTACCTGTGCCTGCATTTAATCTACAATCTAGGGTTTGCAACTTAACAGATTAAACCCAACGAGTAACACAAAGAAAACATATGTTCACTATTACAGTACTAAAGATAAAGGTATGCAAATGAATAAAATGATTTTATTGGGGATATCCTTTAAAACAAATAAATGCAATTAAATCGTGATAGTGTTAAATGTATCACGTGAATAATGGAAAATATAATAAACAGGACTTTGCATGTCATTTGCAAATAACAAGTACATATCTTTTTTTTAAAAAATGACAAGTTTAGGTCAATATCTTGTTAAAATTTGAAACTAAATGATAGATAAGATAGAGCATTATTTTTCGTATTATATAAGTGCCCGTATATATCCGAGACCCGACCTCAATATTCATAGCGCTAAGCCATAAAATGCTGCTAGGCATAAAATCCAATTTTCGTACTACATTACAGTAATAGACATACCACTCTGGATATTAATTATCAATTGGTGATCCAGTAATCACCCAGGCTGTTGCTGTAAAAGAATTCTGGCCTCAATCAAAAAATTGGCCAACAAGTTTCTTATATAACACAGTTCTTATCCATCATATGGATTTTCCAATCCCCATTCAATAATACACGATATATATGATTTAATGGGAACATGTAGCTTGTCAAGTCAAACTGTGTACATGTCCTTATCACGAGAAACAAAAATTCAGGAATCAAAATTCAAAATCATGTACACATGTATCACAAAGATATTTAATGTCATGTAATCAAAATCAAAAACTTGTTATCATGTTTTCATGAATGGTCATACTCATCATGTATCAAGTATTCAAATAATTTATTTAAGCATATCATGTATTGGGTTAAGTATTTATACTATGTATTACACGTCATACATCACATAACTGATATATTGTGGGCCAAATATATCATATAATAATATTGTATATTTATTAGTAAGTGCACTGCATTTTTATTTATTAAGGCCCACTGCATTTTATTTATAAGGCCCATTGCACATTTATTATTTAGGTCTATTGTATTATTATTAATAAGGCACAATGTATTTTATTTATTTATTTATTTATTGTTTTCTTTCCTATCCGACCCAGACCCAAGCCCAAGGTTAAACCTAAGCCCACTTATTATTATTATTGTTATTATTATTTTCCCGACCCATGCCCAAGCCTAAGGCCCCTTTCCCTTTTTTTCCCTCAACTGAAGTCCAGCCCATGCAAATTATTTCTCTCTGTCAAGCAATGCAAATTATTTCTCTCTGTCGAGCCATGCAAATTATTTTTGCATGGTGGAAATTTATTCTTGCCTGTGTGAACTTTTTAAAAAAAAAATAAATATTACAATATTTATATTATCAAAATTGATCCAATAATCTGATTCAGTTCTCAATATCAATCAATAGTCCAAATTGTAGATAAAGTATATTTACCAAATAAATTACTTATACAAATATAAATTAAATAAAATTTTCAAGTAACAGACGAAGAATAGAAGTGTTACTTATATTGAATTCTCTTTAACTTTCTTCGATCTCTTGAATCCCTTTTTCTTTCTCTTCTCCTTCTTCTTTCTTATTATTTTTTTCTTTTTTTTTTCTTTCGGTTCTGTTGGTGAGAGAGAGAGAGAGAGAGAGAGAGGAGGGTAGAGGTGGTAGGGAAAATAATTTGCATGCATAAACACTTTAGAACTCTCCTAAGAAGCCACACGAGGGTCCCTACTTGCCACACAAATTCTCCGTTCGACAACTCAGACCAATTCTCAACGGCATTGTTTTTAGGGGTGTGCCCTTAGAACTTTGTTATAGAATGGTGTGTGTTTAAAGTAATTTTCAATTTATTTAATATTTTATTATTTATTACTCCGCTAAATGTTTTTCAAATGTTGCCAATTTTGTGTAGGATATAGTACTCAACAAAAGGAAGGATACGGAATTATCCATTTGCCATTTCGATATTCGAAATAAATGAACCAAAATTTTGAAGTAATTAGAATGATAATTTTAATATTATTAAATTAGCAATTTTGGGAGTATTTTTTGGCTCCGTAATGAAAATTTATAAAAATTTTAAACATTAGAAAACTAATTATCGTGAAAACTGAATGCCATTTGGAGTTACAAATTTAAATTTACATCCACCGAAAGTTATTTTGATATCCAAAATTAATTTCGGTGGGCTTATTCGTCATGTTCAAACTCAAAAGAGGAATACAGGTAGCTCGAATTTTGGTGTATTACATATGTTGTCCCATACCATTGTCGGCGAAAAATTCTGGAAAGGCAAAGCAGACCACGAATTCAAAGACAGAAGCCCGCAATTCATTAGATCAGCGAATCTAAGAAACTGAGGTCTACGAGTCTAAGAAACTGAGGTCCGCGAGTCTAATAAACTGAGATTCGCGAACCCAAGAAACTGAGGTTCGTGACCCAGACGACAGAACATGTTTGCGAATCTAAAATTGAGATTCGCGACACTACCCATAGTTTTCGGGTAGGGGTTTAATACAAAGTCACCCGACCCGAATAGCAGAGTTGCCATCTCGGATCGTGGGGCTAACTGCCAAACGAATGCAGTGGCGTCACTTCGGTCGTGGGAGCAACCACCTAATGAATATGGCGGCACTTCTAGAAGTAGTGGGAGCTAACGGTCGAGCAAAATATGGCGGGACATTACTCCAAGCCCCCTATAAAAGACGGGAGCAAAAGAAACAGATAAAAAAAGGGAGAGAAGAAAAAAGAAGAAGAGAGACAGAGACTGACGTCTTCTCCCGAAAGTTACCCCTTGTGATCAAAAGTAAAGAGCCCATTTTTCTTTTCCTTTTAGCCAACAGAGAGAGATTGTACGGAGTGTCAACGGAGAGCAGGATCGTCCTCCATAGCTACCTAGAAACCCAGTCTTAAATAAAGAGGAAGTCCATCTTCCTCATCTTCTGTAAGCGGAAAACCGTTAGATTGTAATTCTTTATTGAAAAATTATCAGTAAAGAGAAATTCAATTTTTGTAGCGAACAAAAGGTTGGCGACTCCGCTGGGGACTACCATCACCTCCGGTGACTTGGTGGTAGCTCAATCCGACAACATTCCAGTTGACAGTATGGTCGACTCGCTCACCATTTTCGTTGACTAGCAAAGGTATGAAGAATTTCTTTCTTCAGGCTCCAAGAGCCCTACTTCCCTAAGGGGATACCATAAAATCTCCAAGGAGTCAATTCCCAAGAAGATGACAATTGCCCAGTTGAGGGAATCAACGGACCAAGATAGTCCGAAATTTCCTTCCTTAACAACGGGCTCTTTGAAGACTCTTGATCTCTCAAGCAAAATGGATCAAGGTCCTCACTTCAATAAGGGGAAGCGGCCACTACCCGCTCCACAAAGCTGTCATGCGGAGAAGCAGGTTCTTATCACTCGTATAATAAGGAGAAACCTGAGGAGAAGCAAAGTTCGTGCCCTTCATGGAAACGCGCAACAAAAGGAAACTACCAACTCGTCTCGGCAGAAACCTACGATCTAAATATGGAAGCCTAAAGGCGAGGTTGGCCAAGATGCAGAAGGTTTCACTCACGTTTCCTACAGGAAGCGGAGTGAAGCTGTCAAAGTTATTCATAATCGACGCGGAGCATACATTCGTGTCCCAAGGGAAAAATCTGAAGAAGCTCGCGAACATTAAATTCGCAGAAAGTGCATACCTATCTGTGAGACTGAAACTCTACCGTCCCTGAGGTTATCTCTTACAAATAAGCCCATCACAAGGGACTCCAGTGCAAGAGATCTTAGGGAACTTCTAAATAGAAGAAGAGAAGAATTCCATGTATCTCAATGCCACTGTGAATAACTGATTAATGCAGTACTGTCTCACTGTCATTATTCAACTCATGCCCGATCCTCGGTGTTTTGGCGATTGTCGTCTCCATCAGCATCGTCATCCCAATCGGAAAAATGGAGACGACGTGGGCTCGAGTTTTCTGAACCAGAATACCCCGCGATGACCTCTAACATGATAAGCGTTGGAGAAAAGAAGAAGAAAAAGAAGGCGAAGAAAATCTCCGAAGAAGAAGCTTCTGACCCAGAACTCTTTTCGAGTTCGAAAGACCCATCCAAAGAAGAGCGAGGAGTTTTTCGGCACACTCAACTCAAAAGTGGGGTGGCGATCCCTATGAATTATAGACAGATGGTGGGGATCTCATCTAATGAAGAAGATATAGCCAAGTCTGTTATGACTGAATCGCAGACGTCCGATTCATTCTTAGAAGATTCCGCCTCTGCATATATGATACAGAACAATATTCCAGAAGAGTTCATGCGAAGAATGGAGGAGCAAGATAGGCATATTCAGCAACAGCAGAACGCCATCAGCGAGTTTAAAGATATACTACATATTCTGATGGAATTGGAAAAAGTTAAGCTAAAGAATGAAAGGAAAGAAGACCAAAGAAGAAGGTCATGGTTTTCATAACAATTGAGAAGATGAACATCATAAAGATGATGACAACCGCTCTATGCACAAGGAGGGAAATGCAAATGCTATCTGGATGGAGAGCTTCTAGAACCAATTGAACCCCCTTATGCATAAGGGCGACCTACAAGAACTGGGTGTAGTAAGGCCATATCTCATGTAGTAGAAAATGGTGCCGTTCCCAGAAAGCTACAAACCATTAAAGCTCAAATCTTTTGATGGTAGAGGATCGCCAAATCAACACCTCTACTATTTTAAGTCGCAGATAGGGCACTTATCGGGAAATGACCCTATTATTACAAGAATATTTCTTAGTACCTTAACTGGGCTAGCTTTTGAATGGTTCCGGAGATTAGAGCCGGGAACCATCAATTCCTTGAGCGACATGGAGAAAGCCTTTCTCACTCGATTCTATGAAGACGATATGGAGATATCAATGCCGGTCCTCCTAGCCGCTAAACAAAAGAAAGGAGAGTCAGCCCGGGACTTCATCAAAAGGTTCCGAAACGATTCTCTCAAATGTCCGTATGGGATGCCAGAAAATACCTTGGTAGAAATCTGTCGACATAATTTATCGACCAAGGTTCTAACCAGGATGGGGACGGTGAAGTCCTCAACTTGGAAGGATCTCGCCCTACAAGCTGAAGAAGCTGAAGAGATTGCGCAAAGGTTTGAAGAAGAGGGAGGCGAGGAGAAACCGAAACGAAATAGTGATAACAGCTATAAGTCCCGACCTCGAGGATATAAGGGAAAAGAAACAATGGTCACTGACGTGCCACAACCTACGAAGACATCCCCGAAGCTTCATCCTCAGATGCGAACGCTACAAAAGCAATACTCCTTTAAGGATGAGCACACGAAGACTATCTTCAACCTCCTGATGAGTAAAAAGATGTTGAAGTTGTCAGAGTCTAAACGTCCAGAGGAAGCTGGGAAAGTTAATGATCCTAACTACTGTGTCTACTATAGGATCATTAACCACCCCACCCAAAACTGCTACATCCTTAAAGACAAAATTCAAGCATTAGTGGACGCTAATGTCATCAAGCTTCAAGAGCACCAGAAGAAGGTGACTGCGAACATGGTAACCATCAAGTTCAGTAAAGTGCCCCACTGGATAGAGTCAACAGTTCAAGATAGAGTGCAGCCCATCCATAAAGGCACTATGCAAGTCATAAATTTCGACCCACACCGACAGCAAAAGAAATGACTATTCCCCTTTGAAACTGATAGGGGGAGATACTTTGGATACATCCTGATCTTGTAAATGATGAACAATGGAATTCTAGCTCATATGGGAAGAAGTGAAGAGAGATAGTCTTCACCTCCAACATTGTTTCCATAATTTCCGAAGACGATGAGATTATTCCTGCTCTGACGGATTCGGAAAAAGAAATCGAAAGTTTCTTGGTCGCCAATGCAGACCCTCCCTCCAAAGGGACCTGTTCGGAAAAAGATTACTTAAAAAATTATGGCCAAACAACAAATTCTCAACCATCTCCAGAGAAGGTCAAGCAAAAGGAGCTGAAGTTTGACAAAGCTCTAAGGAAGAGGGGAAAAGAACTTGTGGAAGACTCGCAAAAGTCGTTCCAGTTTGACATCCTAATACAGTTGGCCAATATCCCTTTAAGGATAGCCTTGTACGAGCTCCTAAAGCTCTCCAAATCTATTAGGGAAGCTTTAAAAGAGACTCTACAAGATTCGAAAGTATTCTTAGCGCAAATACCAGAGACGATCGAAGAAGGAGAGTCTCTTTGCGCGATCTGTCACCAGATTTCTGGTAAAAACATTCCTTGCATCACCTTCTCTCCGAAAAATATGCAAGTTAGAAGTAATAAGTATCATCGCCCTTTGTATTACAAGAGATACATAGGGTCTACGGAGATTGATCGTATTCAAGTTGATCCAGGCTCGGTTTTGAGCATCATGCTGCGAAAGATGCTACGGTATCTTGGAGTACCAATGAACAGATTGGCTGCAACCAACACTACCATCTTTGGGTTCAATGCTAACGGTAGTAGACCTTTGGGTAAAATAAAGCTCAAGTGTCAAATTGGCAACCTGAAAACGGAAGTTATGTGTTACATGATAGGTACGGACACGTCATAAAACTTGCTGTTAGGGAGACCCTGAATCTATAGCAATCTAATCGTGCCCTCTACGTTACACCAATGCATGAAGAACATCGGCAAAGACGCGAACGTAAATTCACTCATTGCAGAGA
Organism: Dracaena cambodiana; assembly: GCA_036321105.1. Taxonomy (NCBI): domain Eukaryota; kingdom Viridiplantae; phylum Streptophyta; class Magnoliopsida; order Asparagales; family Asparagaceae; genus Dracaena; species Dracaena cambodiana. The sequence continues at coordinate 44,156,857 of JAYEPQ010000006.1, forward strand.
AACAACCCTTCAAAGGAGTTGAAAACTACTTTACTGACGCGCTGCTATATCAATATGCGTTTGGAGTCGCAGATCGGCTCGTTCAGGATGACTCTGATAGTGGTGAAGAGGCTGATACAAAATTAGGATCCGAAGATTCGGAATCCGAGAATGTAATCTGGGATGGTGAGCCCATTGTGATAAGTCTCGAAGGCCTTGATGTAAATAACGCCGTTCACTGTGAGGGTAAATGGGTGATAAATGAAAATCTGAAATTTGCTTATTCTTCTGGTATTGATTCTGAGCCCTCAAGCACTAGCACAGATGCATTTAGCGACTGTGTAAATGAGATATATTCTCTAACTTCCTTCCAATCACCTATCTGATCATCTTTATATGAATTAAGTGATGGCGTTGAAACGGCTGGCCAAGCTATTTTTGAGGTCCCTCCCAAAAGCGGAACCCAAAAGGCCATAGTATTTGGAAGAGCAAGTCATAGGAATAAAGAGAAATGTTCAAATTCTGAGGAAGAACAAGAAAAACCCAAGTTCTTCCATTACGATGAAAATTCCTATTGAATAATGGATACAATCTGACCAAAGGCAGGGGGTTGAATTTCGGAAAAGGAAGGAAGACAATCCTTCAACCTTTTATCCCCGAAGAAAAGATACCTGACTATTACCAGAAAATCGGCAAGGGGTTGGGATGCGTCACCACTTTCGAGACCTCCTCAAATGACAAAGCTGAGGAAAGACAGTACGATTATTCGTCAAAATTATCATACTGGGATTCAGATGTCAGTACAGGTGTGATTTTCTATGAAGTATCCACGAACATGGCTTCCGTGATCCACGAAAACAAAGATTTGAGGGAAACTTTACCAGAAAGGGACGACCCTTGGGACAAGCATCTTAATAGGGAGTGGGAGATTCAGTTTGAACAATGGGAGCCCCCAACTGAAGATAAAGTGATCCAAATCAATATAGGAGATGAAATCCTAAACTCATATTTATAAGTGAGAACCTATCTTCTGAAGAAAGGAAAGAATTGATATCTCTCGTCCGCGAATACATTGATATTTTTGCTTGGAGTTATGAGGAGATGCCAGGGTTGGATCCAAGCGTGGCGGTTCACAAATTGATTCGACCAGAAGTTAAGCCGGTAAAGCAGCAACAACGAAGATTCCGCCCAGAAATTATGGAAGCTATAGAAGCTGAAATCAAAAAGTTGATCACGTCAGGTTTTATTCGCGAGGAATAGCACCCTGATTGGGTCGCAAATATAGTTCCCGTGACTAAGAAAAATGGAAAAATCCGAATCTGCATAGATTTTAGGGATTTGAATGAGGCTTGCCCTAAAGACGAATTCCCATTACCCATCACTGATATTATGATAGATAATACTTGCAGGTATGAGCGCATGATGTTCATGGATGGGTTCTCGGGATATAATCAAATAAAGATGCACCCCGATAATGAGAAGCATATGTCCTTCAGTACACCACTCGGAGTATACTGCTATACAGTCATGCCCTTTGGCCTAAAGAACGCAGGTGCTACGTACCAACACGCTATGCATGCAATTTTCCAGGAGCACCTCCGGAAAACAGTGGAGTGCTACGTAGATGACCTAGCAATTAAGAGCAGAAATAAAGAAGATCACTTAAAAGATTTGAAGGCAGTATTTAACCTCATGAGAAAGCACCAGCTCAAGATGAATCCAGCTAAATCTTTCCTGGGGGTCTCTAGTGGCAAATTCCTCGGCTTTGTCGTAACTTCAAAAGGAATACATCTTGATCTAGAAAAAGTTAAACCTATCCAAGACATGCCACCTCCGCGTAACCTCAAAGAGTTAAGAGGGTTACAAAGCAGGCTGGCATACATTCGCAGATTTATATCAAATTTATCTGGTAAATGTCAACCTTTCACCAGATTAATGAGGAAAGGAGTGTCATTCATCTGGGACGACGCATGCCAAAAGGTTTTTGAAGAGATCAAACAATATCTTATAAAGCCACCAGTGCTCGTGTCCCCAGTTTCAGGAAGACCCTTCCAGTTATATGTAAGGGCTATGGACCATTCATTGGGCGCTTTGCTAGCACAGAAGAATGAGTCAGGCTACGAGCAAGCCATTTACTACCTCAGCAGAATGATGATCGAGGCGGAATACCGGTATAATCCCGTGGAAAAAGAGTGTCTGGTGCTGGTGTTCGCAATACAGAAAATGCGACACTACTTAGTTGGACAAACTAACGTTGTATCGAGAGTTAACCCTCTGAGAATATTAATGACTAAACCTGGGTCATTAAATTCAAGACTATCTAATTGGACTATTTTGCTATCACAATATGATATGCACTTCGTTCCACAGAAGTCTATCAAAGGACAGGCTGTGGCCGACTTCTTGGCCGAACATCCAGTCCCGGCATCCTCGAGGTTATATGAACAAATCCCAGGAGAGTTGGAGGAATGGGATTTAATTCCAGAAAAAGATGGTTCGAGAAGGTCTTCCGAATCGAATACGGTTTCGAAAGGTGTATGGCAGCTTTTCTTTAATGGTGCCTCCCGAATGGGATCCGAAGGAAAGACAACAGCGGGGTGGGAGTTGTTCCTGTCTCTTCTCGCAACCATATTATTCCTCAAGCTTACTCATTGACAAGCTCGTGCTCCAACAACGTCGCGGAATACAACGCCCTCCTAATCGACTTAAGAATAGCCAAACAACTGGGGGTCAAATATTTGGAGGCATATGAGGACTTTCAACCCGTTGTAAACCAAATAAAAGGGGAGTATGAAGTCAAACATGAAGACCTCCTGCCGTATTATCATGTGGTGATCAAGGTCGCTAATGGTTTCACTGGTTTCTATATCAGTCACATAAAGCGCCACCTTAATAGTTATGCGGATTCGCTAGCTTCCTTAGCTGCTATATTAGCCTTGCCCAAGCATGCTAAAAGTTAAATTATAGTAAACAGCGAAGAATTGTTCTGTTCAAAGGATGAGCTCAAAGAAGAAGCGAAAAAGCCACAAAGAAATGAAGATGATGCTTGCGCATCTAGCCTAGAGCCAAGGGATTGGCGTTTTTCTTATATAGACTATGTCCTTTCCGGGATATTACCGGAAAGTTCAAAAGAAGCCAAAGCCATTTAGAGAAGCGCCATCCGGTTTTACTACAATGCAGAACTCCAAACGCTATACAGAAAATCCTACGACGGAGTTTTACTTCTCTGTCTTTCCAACCGCGAAGCTCAAAAGGTACTCTAAGAAGCTCATACTGGCATCTGCGGAGCACATCAGCTAGGACAGAAACTCTTGAATAGAATCCGAAGGATGGGTTATTATTGGCTTAAGATGATGACAGAAACAGTCAACTATGTCAAGAAGTGTAGGGCCTGCTAAATACATGCAGACTTTATACATCAAGGTTCAGAATACTCCACTCGATGGCTATGTCATGGCCGTTCGAGCAATGCGGTATGGACATCATAGGGCCAATTTCTCCGCCGTCAACGAGAGGACACTGGTTCATTTTGGTCATAACTGATTACTTTTCAAAGTGGACTGAGGCCATCTCTCTGACCGAAGTAAAATCATCAGATGTTATCAAGTTCATCAAGCACCATGTGCTTTATCGCTTTGGGGTGCCTAGAAGAATAATTCACGACAACGTACCTCAGATCGTAAGCCAAGTGTACTTTTGCAACAAATACAGGATTAAGGATGTGGCTTTATTACCATACTACCCTGCAGCCAATGATCTAGCAGAAACCTTCAATAAGACCATTATAAAACTTTTTAAGAAGTTTGTGTCATCCAATTAACGGAATTGGGACGGAGAGTGTTTGTGGGCATACCGAACCACAGTCCGAACTCCCACCAATGCCACTCCATTCTCCTTTGTATATGGATCAGAAACGGTCTTGCCTTTAGAGATCCAAATCCCTTCATTACGAGTCGCGTTAACAACAAGGATGACAGGAGAAGAAAAATATCAGCAAGGGCTCCAAGAGTTAGAAGTCTTCGATGACAAACGCTTAGAAGCTCAACAGAGTATCGAGCTATACCAGGCGCGGATCTCCAGAACCTTTAACAAGAAGGCTAAGCGAAGGATTTTTAAGAAAGGTGATCTGGTCCTGTCAGTTAGAAGACTAATCATAACAAGCCAGAGCCTAGGGAAAAGTTCCAGCCAAAGTGGGAGGGACTCTTCGTCATTGATACGATCTACTCCAACGGGGTGAATCGGTTGACAAAGCCTAATGGTGACAAAGTCCTAATGCCAATCAACGGCAAGTTCTTGAAAAAGTATTATCCTTAGCAAAATGGCAGAACACCAGTTATAATACGGTTTGGGCAGTTCTATGTAAGTCATGAGCAAATAGTTTCTCTGTAATCCAAAACTTTGTTAATGAAAGTTCTTGGTTCCGGACTAAAAAGCCTTTAGTTCGCGAACTAGATTTCCTTTTTCCAAATTTTGCCAAGTTAAAAATTACCTCTGGCGAACTAGATTTTCTTTTTGCCAAATTTTGCCAAGTTAAAAATTACCTCTGGCGAATCAAATTTTCTTCATATCAAATTTATCAAGTTAAAAATTACCTCCAGCGAATCAGATTTACTTTCTATCAAAATTTGCCAAGTTAAAAATTACCTCTGGCGAATCAGATTTTCCTATCCACCAAGATTTGCCAAGTCAATAACACATTTGGCGAATCAAGTTTATCAACAAAGAAGTTCATTCATTCATAGTAGTTTTGGATACTTAGAAAATTCTGACCCATTTCGAAATTATCAAGTTAACAGTTACCTCTGGTAATCAACATCAGAATCATCTTTCAGATACTCTCAGTTACATAGAAAGAAAATATCATCTTTATTTATCATCCAAAACAAAATTACAGAGAATTCTCTAAGTGCTATACAGCCAATAAGAGTAAATAAGAAAAAGGAAAAACTTGCTTCTGTAACCGTCTCTTTCGGTATGGCTCAGATAAAAAAGTTTGCTCCTGCAGGCCCTTCTTCTGGAATGACAGACTTGCTTCTGTAATTGCCTCTTTCGGCATGGTTCAGATCAAAAAGTTTGCTCCCTGGCCTCCACTTCCAATTTGCTCTTGTAGCCTCTTTTTTTTTAGGATGGCTTAAAGAGCATAACCTTGTTTCTTCTTTCCGAACACAATCAAGGACGTCCTGGTTGGCTCTCCCAGGGATGATGCCCATGAATTGATTAGTTCAAAACTGGGCATATCGAATGCGAATCCAAGCTATATAGCTGACGGGTTGCGCAAATTCAAGGTCCTGGCCATTAGTACCCCAACCTTGTGGGATGCTAGGAAAAAAGAAAAACAATGCCCCAGACCCGAAATCTTTTCTCTCATGAAAGATACATGAGACCTTCCAAGCCTCTTGAGGCATTGGAAGCAATTACGGGCTCATTGGGTCTCGGCCATTATTAAGGAGAATGACTACGGTTATCTCCTGCAGCCGAAACAAATCTTTTTTAAAAAGAAAGAAAAAGAAGGAAGAGGAGGGCATAAATCAGAAGAAGAGGTATACCTTTATTAAGAAAAATGACTACGATCAGAAGGATCTTGTCGGTGAGACACCTCGCTAGCTTGATGCAGTCTGGAGGTCTTGTGACATGCCAACCCTTATCCATCACTTCGGTTGAAGAAGAAGAAAGTACAGCTGCGCTAGTGGATCGACTACAAAAGAGAGAAAGAGAAGAGAGTCAAGAAGAAATTTTCTCACGGCTAAATGATCATTCATTGAAAAAAGCATGTGCCTTATATAGGCGAGCTGCTAACTGTGACCTCCAGTTTAGAAGAGATAAGACTGAGATCTTCGGTCAAGATTTTCAGTTCAGATCTCAACAGAATTTATTGCTGTTGCATGGGACGCTTAGATATTACAACCCGGAGATCTCGTCATTAATGGAGGCATGCAACTCTTGGAATTCCACGACCAAAAGGCTGCATCCCACGGCTCGTAGAAGTCTTTACAAATTCTGAAAAATCTATGGGCTATTCCGCAAACTTCCAGACGAAGCATCGTGAACCAAAATTCCGGAACCCGGGTCACGGATCAGAGATGGAATGGTGTAAATCTGCGAATCCCTGAAATTTGCGTAACAGATATATAGATACCAAAATTTTACGATCGTTCTCAAACTTCAGTAAAAAAAATAGCAAGTTATTTACAAGTCTTTGAAAAACAATTGCGAAATCACACATCGGAAAACAGGGGAATTATTACACAAAAGTTTTAATTTAATGGTTCAAAAGGACCTTTATTTTCTCCTCCGCATCATCAATGTCTTACTGAAGGATCTCATAAGCTTGAATAATAGCTTGGCGATGCAGTTTTTCGTCACTAGTAATAATATTCTGCGCTGCAGCAGCCTCCAGCGAGTCCAATTCAGCTTGCATCGCTTGGAGATCCCTGGATACATTGTCTCTCTGACGCGACAAATCGGCCAGATTCCTCACTGACTCATCATGCTCCTTGGTGATCTTGGCTAGGAAAGCTTGAGCTTTAGCAATGGCTTGATCATGGCCCTTGATAATTGAGGCAGCGGCTTCCACTTGAAGAACCAGAGACTCGCGGTCTGATTGGCTCTTTTCTAAAGAGGCCTTGCAAACATCTACCCTCTCTCGAGTCTCCTGCTGGAACTTAAGCTGTTCCTCTCTCAGCTTCTGGAAGATGATTTCTACCGACTCAGATCTATCAGCACTTCTGGCCTTCAACAGAGATTCGGCATATCTTTGAAACTGAGTTATCATAAGCCTAAAAGGAGCAACTCTATCCTCTCCACCAATGCTAACAATACTAGTTAGATAAATATTGAGAACATTGGCGATCGAAGCAAAAGGAACCCCCCTTAGTGCTTTATCAATACATCGGTCCAGAAACTGAAGGAAAGTCTTCACCGTGTCCTTCAGCAAATCACTCTCAAGCATGTCAATCTCCGCATGAGAAGGAGTAATACTGGATGAGGTAAGCGGGTTGATCCGCAACAGGAGGAATGGCACCTCTAGAGATTTTCGCGGAGCTACCAATCGCAGTCTCCTGATCTACAGCATCAGTTGGAGCAATTGTAGCCGAGTCTGTAGATACGACAGCTTCGGGAATCACCGCCTCTGCAGTATCAACCGCAGCAGTAGTAACTTCGGTCGCTCCACCCGTATCAGCTCCCGCGATGGTATTATCTGGTGAAGCCACCTTCGTGCCCATGCACTCTAAATCCGAAGTCAAAATTGGAGCTAGCAATAAAAAAGAGAAGAAAAATTGACAGTTAAGTATTACAGTATCATTTGATAAGATAGCATAAATTGCTGAAGAAAGAGGATGAAGACCTGAAGGTTAGACGCCGGATTCTCCAAATCCATACACTTCAGGACCAAATACTTCAGGCCCGTATATTTCGGTCCGGATATCCTCGCTCAAAAAGACATATTTACTATGATCTGAAGGAGGAGTAGAAGAGCAGAAACTATCACTACTGGCGTCATCGTCGTCGCCCTATTCATCTTTATGTTTGGAAGGGGGTGCTGCCTTTGGAGAGTCTGGCGCACGGGTCTTCCCAATGATTTGCACTTCATCAGTAGTGTCCTGAACAATAGGAACCACAGAGTCCTCTTGTAAAGCCGAAGGAGCACTAACTTCAACATCGGCCTGGCCAATAGAAGGAATAGAACCCTCTTGAGTAACAGGAGTAGGATCACTGCGAAGAACAGGTCCTTGACTCTGACGCCTCTTAAGAGAACGAAGAATTAAAGATGAGTCATCCTCCTCCTCCTCGGGTTCCTCAACGAGGGATTCAGAAATTAGAGTGAGTGTTGCAGTTCCTGACCCAGACAAGATGCTCTGCGAGTCAATTCTCCGCAAAATGGTAGGCAGGTCGCTAAGACGCCGTAGCCTCTTTCGTTTATGTAAAGACTCCTCAAGAGAGTGGAGGAGAAGTCTTCCTCAATATTGGATCTGGAGAATCATCAAAGGAGGCAGCCTAAACCGGTGCATCAGTGTTCTCTTCCTTTTGTTCTGATTCATCAGACGCACTATCCCCCCTGAAGTCCTCCATCCCTGCCACTTTTGTACTGCCAGCCTTCTTCTTCTGGGCGTACCAGGATCTGATCTCCCACAGACTGGTATGGTGTATGTTGAAGCTCTGAGGAGCGGAGTTAGCATCCGGAAACCATTTGCAAAAGCAGAAGCTTATACTCGAATTCGGAGTTTTGAGCGGAAGATGAAATTTGGCTTGAGTTCCACCTACAACGAAGTGAAACCAAGCTCGAGCTCACTCAAGAACATTCCCAACGAAGCTTAATTCTCTGTTGAGATTACCAACGTAAAGTTGATCATACCCAAACTGTAGGGCAAAGTGACTCGGTGGTAAGGCTCGATATAGCAAAGGTTCCCCAAACGAAGAACCAGATGCCATAGGCGGATATTTATCAACCACCAGAAATATCCCGAGGAGAGGGTGGTAAATTTATCGACACCAGCAGTGTCCGCAAATTCTTCCCCGTACCCAGCATTCGGGAAGTATGGAAAACATCTGAACAACTCAAAAGTTGAGAAATGACGAAGGGTTTTGCGGATCGCGGCCATGTAGCCTCCCTTCCACTGTGACCTCTCATAATGCTGCACTTTGGGAGCACTTAGGTCAATCTGCGAGTCTGCAGGACATCAAAGTGGGGCAGTGTAGAATCAGCCAAGCCATCAAATGAGTATAAGGAAGTTCTACACGCGGATTGGGGGTCTTAATAACCGGATCTCCTTTCTTCCTTTGCGCCTTCTTCACCTGGCAGAATTTGTTAGATAATCTCTTCAGACTGCTCTAGATGCCGCAAACCATCGCAGGCAACAAACTGAGCTGCCTACCACATGCTAGTAAGACGGCTGGGTATACGACTCTAATGGGTATGTTTTCCTGCGAAGAAATAACACACTTCTTCAGCCATACCATCGTAGATACCCAAAAAAAAAAAAAATTTGCTAAGTGGGCACACCAGCGGGTTGCAACCCGCAGGAGCACCCGCGAGTTGCAACCCGCAGGAGCCCCCGCGGGTTGCCACCAGCGGGAAGATTCCCGCGGGTTGCATCCCGCGGGAGCCCCCGCGTTGCAACCCGCGGGGGCGATCCCGCGGGTGGCAACCCGCGGGGGCGATCTCGCGGGTGGCAACCCGCGGGAGCGATCCCGCGGGGGCGATCCCGCGGGTGGCAACCCGCGGGAGCGATCCCGCAGGTGCCAACCCGCGGGTTGTTTTCCGTTATTTGATTCCCGTTGATTTGTTTCCTATTTTTGGACTGATAATCCGTGATCCGATTTTTCAGGAGAGAATTGAGCCGGATTTGGAGTTTCTTCGGTTTATAAAACACAAGAATTTAACTGGAGAGAGGACTTTTTGATCCTGGGACTTTGGGGAGATTTCGGGCGAGCTCTGGAAATTGAGAAGCGAAGCAGAGCCATCTTCTCCTGGTCGGACGGTCAACGGAGGCAGCAGCAAGACTCCACCGCCACCCGAACCCACGTAAAAAAGGGAATAAATCAATATTCCCATTCTTGTAATTTCTCGGATTATTTTGTAATCTGAATTCGTTGTAATTCAAATAATTTTTGCAATGGAATCAAAGATGCAATTTTCGGGCGTACAAGAACTGGCGACCACAGTGGGAGCCCCTCTGTTTACGACAGAGAATCTGGTGGCGCAGTCCGACCGGGTGCCAATTGGCTCAATAGTTGAGACGCTGGTCATAGAAGTTGACCAGCAAAAATATGAGGAATTTCTTTCCTCCTCTGATTCGGAGCCTAGGCGTCATCGCCGGGTGACGATGAAAAAAGGTGAGGCATCATCGCCCACCGGAAATCAAAAGGCGTCATCGCCTATGAAAATTTACGAGGCATCATCGCCCGTTGAAACTTACGAGGCGTTATCGCCCGTTCCAAAGTCAAGCCAAAAGTCAAACCAGTCCCTGACCCGCTCTCAGAAGAGAAACCTGAGGTGTAAGGCCCAGCGGGCCCGCCTCAACAGTGCCTCTGGAAAATTGCGGTCAGAAAATCCAGATCAGGAAACATCGGGAAGAAAAAATTCCAAAAATGAAAATCCGCAGGCGGAACTGCGGGTTGCACCGCACGGGGGCAACCCCGCGGTTGCAACCGCGGGTGCAAACCCGCGGTTCCAACCGCGGGTGCAAACCCGCGGTTCCAACCGCGGGTTGCACCCCGCGGGTGCAACCCCGCGGTTGCACCTCGCGGGTGCAACCCCGCGGTTGCAATCGCGGGTGCAAACCTGCGGTTCCAACAGCGGGTTGCACCCCGCGGGTGCAACCCCGCAGTTGCAACCGCGGGTGCAAACCCACGGTTCCATCCGCGGGTTGCACACCGCAGGTTGCAACCCGTGGGTTGCACTCCGCAGGAAAAATCAAGGGTTGGTTCTGGTGTCTATTCTGGCACACGCGCAGTGAGCACACAGCGCACATCTAACTTTTTGGTTACTCTCTCAGGTGTACCATCCCGTTCCTCTACAAACAAATATAAGGATGTGCTCATGAACTCACCTGAGGATAGGTCTTCAAATTTCTCTTCGGATGAACATATTCATGATAGAATTCTCCAAATCCCGAAGAACAAGTCACATGCGTGCGAGGCCCGTACAACTGCGCAGGCCAGCACACACTCCAGAAGAATCCGCAAAAGAGTTGGAGAACAATCTGATACTGGAAAAGAGCTCAGCTCTGAGATATTGCAGACTCTCCAGTATTATGAATCAAGTTTGCGACGCAAGCGGCGTTAGGTTGCAAATAGAGATAAAGAAGTATCTCAAGACTTGAGAGAATACCTCAATTGGAAGAAGAACTCCGCACATAATACTCCTCAATGCCAATGCGAACAGTTAATCTCAACTGTTCTATCAAACTGCGAGTGCCATCCGAGACGGTCCGTTTTTGAGCGGATCACCGAACCTAAAAGAATACGTACGGTGAAAAAGGCATACTCAGGAACCGATCTACCTGCTGCCTCATCAAATATGGTTAATAAAGGTAAAAAGGTGGTCGGAAACAACCCTTCGGATAAGGAAATCACTCCAGGATCAAAAGGAGTTTCTATCGAACCAGAGGGCGCGCTCCTAGAAGAAGTCTCTGAAAGGCTTGAGAGACAAGAAAAACGTCTCGAACAGTAAGAGGAGACCATAGAAGAAGTGAAACAACTTTTAATTGAGTTGCTGGCTCAAACTAGGAGGAACCAATCCTCGTCGTCCATTTCTGGTCGGCAGAAAGGAAAACGACCCTTCCAAATAAATGAAGACAGCAAGGACGAGGATGAAGAAGTGCCTCCTCACTCAAGAGAAGAAGAGAAAGTGACGGTTATCATTAACCCTCACGCAGAGAAAATAGAGAAGATGGAGAATCAACTACAAGCTCTTCTTCATCGAAAGAAACTGCAAGAGGTGGGGGTAGTCCGTCCTTATCCCATAGAATGGGAGACCGTGCCTTACCCTACAAAATACAAACCGTTGAACCTTTAGTCATTCGATGGTAAAGGTTCGCCACAACAACACATCTTCTACTTCCTCTCAAAGACAGGACATCTCATGGGGAATGATCCGACTATGACTAAGATATTTGGGAGTACTTTACGGGGGCCTGCATTTACCTGGTTCATGCAGCTACCCCAGGGATCAATTAAATCATGGGCTGATGTAGAACGTGAGTTCCTAGCCCGATTTTTTGAAGATGATACAGAAGTCTCCATATTATCTTTGCTAGCAGCGAAGCAAGAAGAAGGCGAAACAGTCAAAACTTATGTCGAGCGGTTCTGAGAACTTTCTGTTCGATGCCCACATGGCATGACGCAGGATACGCTTGTGGAAACCTGTAGACATAACTTGTTGACCGATATCCTAGACAAGATGGGTTCGGTCGAATCCAAAAGATCTGCTTAAGCAAGGTGAACAGGCTGAAAAGATACTTCGACGCCTCGAAGAACAACAGTCTGCAACCGGAGACGGTACAAACGAATCTCCATTTTATTTTTCTCGTTCAAAAGGGAAAGACATAACGGCAATGCGGTAGAAAGTACACCGAAGCAGAAACTATGGCCAACTACAAGCAACACAACAAAGTCGCCCAGACTTCAAAAGCAGTATTCGTTCAAGAATGAACATACTGTTACTATGTTCAATCTGCTCACCAAACGCAAGATGCTTAAATTGCCGGAGAGTAAGAGACCTGAAAAAGTTGGGAAGACTAACGATCCGAATTACTGCCTGTACCATCGGATTGTAGGTCACCCTACAAAGAATTGTTTTATCTTAAAAGATAAAATTCAAGCGTTGATTGACGCTGGAACAGTTCAGCTCAAAGCTGAACAAAAAAGGAGTTAGAGCTAACTCCGACACATTTAATGTGTGTGGTCTAAAAGTACCACTTGAGCTCACAACATTTCAAAGACGGGCTCAGGGCGGTTAATTTAAACCCCCATAACCTGCGAAAAAAAAAATCAAAAAAAAATAATAAAAATAAAAAATATAATAAATAAAAAAAATAAATGAATCACCCAACGCCATCAAGGCTACGGGAAGAGAATAAATTTCTCGCCAACCCCACCATACTGGGGGTAATAAGTATGAATTACCTAACGCCGACAAGGCTACGGGAAGAGAATAAATTTCTCGCCAACCCCACCATACTGGGGGTAAAAAGTATGAATTGCCCAACGCCGCTAAAGCTACGGGAAGAGAATAAATTTCTCGCCAACCCCACCATACTGGGGGTAATAAGTATGAATTACCTAACGCCGACAAGGTTATGGGAAGAGAATAAAATTCTCGCCAACCTCACCATACTAGGGGTAAAAAGTATGAATTGCCCAACGCCGCTAAAGCTACGGGAAGAGAATAAATTTCTCGCCAACCCCACCATACTGGGGGTAATAAGTATAAATTACCTAACGCCGACAAGGCTACGGGAAGAGAATAAAATTCTCGCCAACCCCACCATGCTGGGGGTAATAAGTATGAATTGCCCAACGCCGCTAAAGCTAAGGGAAGAGGAAAAGTTTGGCATTTAAAGCCCAAACGAAATCCTTGACAACTCACCATGCTGAGGGGAATAGCATGGCTAACCCGACTCAAACGGTAGTTGGTAAAGGTAAATCAAATCCGTTGATAGCTGGGGGTTTGCTAAAAATCCCACAACAAATCTGTCATAACAGCATCCTTATTCGAATATAAGGATATATCACTGTCCTAAGCTGCTAAGGCAAAGGGAAGAGGAAAAGTTTGGCATTTAAGCCCAAACGAAATTCTCGACAACTCACCATGCTGAAGAGAATAGCATGGCTAACCCGACTCAAACGGTAGTTGGTAAAGGCTAATCAAATCTGTTTATACCTGGGGGTTTGCTAAAAATCCTGATCAGATAAATCTCCTGTCACGTTAAGATTTCACCTCTGACAGCAAAACTTTTCTTGTCATTTTGCTCCAACAGAGCAAGCGACACTCCAAAATATTAGTCAAGTTAAAATCATACCTCTGACATTATAATTCAAAATCAAATGAGATAAGATCCGATTAAATCCCTTGTCAAAAATCACCTCTGACAGAAAAGAAAATTCACACTTCATCAAGTCCAACATTACAACCTCTGATGAACGTGCTTTTGATATCGTTAAGTTAAAAATCATCTCTGACGAAAATCATCTCCCTATCAAGTTAACAGTTACCTCTGATAGTCCGATTCCAAAACTAAATACGTTAAACGTCACCTCTTTTTAGTCAGCTTGTCACTATCACGACCAGATCCTCTGAATAGGTTAAACTCCAAGACACGTTTAATATCACCTCTGTCTTTTCCTAATTCGTTATACTAGATGTCACTGAACAGTTAGGATTAAAATAAGCATGTTAATATTATACCTCTGCTTGACCTAAAATAAGCACGTTAACATTATACCTCTGCTTGCCCTCTAATGAGTACGTTAAAATCATACCTCTGTTTGTTATTGAATAAATGAATATATTAACAGTTATCTCTATCGACCTAATCTTTTAAAAGGTCTATAATTAAAATTAAAGAATCCAAAGTATTTCGAAATTCAGTACGGTTCAATACAGAACTTCAAAAATTTTGGAGGGGGTTATGTAGATACCAAAAAAAAATAATTGCTAAGTGGGCACACCCTTGGGTTGCATCCCGCGGGAGGATTCCCGCGGGTTGCAACCCGCGGGGGCGATCCCGCGGGTTGCCACCCGCGGGAGCGATCCCACAGGTACCAACCCGCGGGTTATTTTCCGTTCTTTGTTTCCCATTGATTTGTTTCCTATTTTTGGACTGATAATCCGTGATCCGATTTTTCAGGAGAGAATTGAGCCGGATTTGGAGTTTCTTCGATTTATAAAACACAAGAATTTAACTGGAGAGAGGACTTTTGGATCCTGGGACTTTGGGGAGATTTCGGGCGAGCTCTGGAAATTGAGAAGCGAAGCAGAGCCATCTTCTCCTGGTCGGACGGTCAACGGAGGCAGCAGCAAGACTCCACCGCCACCCGAACCTACGTAAAAAAGGGAATAAATCAATATTCCCGTTCTTGTAATTTCTCGGATTATTTTGTAATCTGAATTCGTTGTAATTCAAATAATTTTTGCAATGGAATCAAAGATGCAATTTTCGGGCGTACAACCATCAAAAAGCCCACCAAGAAGGCAGGATCGGATAAAGGCTGGAGGGTCTGACAGTGAAAACTTTCAAAGGACGCTCCAGCCTTGAAGACGTCCTCGTCAGATTCAGTGATATAAGCATTTATCTCGAAACTGGCGATTCTTCTCTCAATCTCCTTTTCAGAAACTGGAGGAAGGCGAGTAAAGTTAAGACGACACTTAGAGAAATTGGGTAGAAGATACTACAGCCACTTCTTTGGCTTCAAACTACGAGTGCCAGATGTGTGGGTGCAAATATGGTAGTGGCAAAGCAATTCCCAGTAAGTATTATAAATCAAAGGGTCCGGGGTCTTCAACAGATGGAGTTCTTCCCCGGTAGGGACATACTCTTCGTATGAGATTTCTTCCATGGGTAAGCCCGAAATTTCATACATTTCATGAAGATCCAAACCCAACTCGCCACGAAAGACTGTACAAGTATCAGGATTGTACAATTCTAGTAAAGAAAAAAATAAAATCTACTAGCAGGAATACCGTACTGAACAGCCCTAATAGCACAATATAGCCCCGCATAATGGAGCTGATCCTTGAAGGTTTTCAAGAAGAAATCGGTCAAGACTGCCCACTCTTCTTTTGAAAAGCAATGAACCCATCCAGGGGGACGAAAATCCTGAACAGGAAACTCTCCTTGCGCATTGGTAAATCGGTGCAGGAAAGTCTGCGCAATTATGGGAACCTCGCCTCTGGGGAGGTCATATTTAAGCAGTCCCGAAAGCAATCCACAGAAGTATTTTCCACTACCACGAGGAAAAGCACCTTGAGCATTGAAGCCTCCCAACAAGATACCATCTTGCGGCCTGTTTATGCGCCAGTCTATTCGCCTGGGCACAGAAAGGGACTGAAAGAATAAGAATGGATAAGATCTCTCCATATTGGGGAGAAACAAGTGGTGACCTTCAACTTGGCGAAGCCATTTGTAATCGCCATCTTCCAAACCACTGTCGGACATTGAAATATGGTCCCCGAATAAAAAGACAGGTTTGGGTAACGGAGACTGATTATCTCCTTCAAAAGATACATTGGTCATCAGCTCTCGCAATGTTGAGCGAGAAGGGTGGAGAATCTTATCTTCTCTCTTTTGGCTGTCTGATATTGTACAGTATGGAAAGACATGACCGAATCTGAACTCTTTCTCCCTATCATAGCCATCAGAGTATCTGAAATAATGGTCTTGAGGCCAAGGATTCAAGGCATAGTCGACTGCAGAAAGACATCCAGATTCAAAGTAAAGAAAAAATAATAAGAAAGGGACTGCTTTTCAAAAGTTTTCTCTATTACCTCCAATCAAGGGTTCCTGCCGAACCACTATTGAACTGGAGATTGCTCGAGAATCTTGACGACTACTGACGGCAGCATCAGAGGAAGAAGCTTTCTTCGGCATCCTTTACAGAGGGAGAAAAATCCTTCGCACAGAAAATTAGAAGCTATTGGAGATTGAAGACGAGAAGTCTGAGATGAAGAACTCAGATTTCAAATTTCTTGAGATAAGGGTAACCTCTCTCGTAAAGTGGAGGTTATATAGACGATGATTGGACGGCCGAGATCTCCGGACATACATGATATCCGGCTCGAATCGTGTGGATACCTTTTCATTTAATGCGGCTCAGAAAAGCGCCTCGAATCTGATGCTGTAGAAAAGAAACTGCCTGCCAACCTTCCTGCAAAAAGCTCGCGACTCTAATACAGAGTCGGTTTCTCTTCAAAAAGCACAGTTGGCAACCCTAATACAGAGCCACTTTCTACTCAAAAATAAAGGCTCGCGCCCCTAATACAGAGACGCGCCCCTTCCAAAGATAGTTAGCGACCCTAATACAGAGCCGCTTTCTACTAAAAAATGAAGGCTCGCGCCCCTAATACAGAGACGCGCCCCTTCCAAAGACAGTTGGCGACCGTAATATAGAGCCGCTTTCTACTCAAAAAAAAATGAAGGCTCGCGCCCCTAATACAGAGACGCGCCCCTTCTGAAGACAATTGGCAACCCTAATACAGAGTCATTTTCTATTCAAAAGATGAAGACTCGCGCCCCTAATACAGTGACTCGCTCCTTCCAAAGACAGTTGGCGACCCTAATACAGAGCCGCTTTCTACCTCAAAGATGGAGAGTAGCCCCCCTGATACAGAGACATGTTCCTTTCAAGACAAAAGTTTGCGACCCTAACACAGAGTCGTCTTCGTCGCGATACAAATCAGCGATCCTAGCACAATGTCGCATGATCCAAAGATTGCAAAATGAGGCCCTAACACAGAGTCGCATTTCCTTTCAAAGGCAAAAAGCAGCAGTGGCGCTAATACAGAGTCACGGACTTCAAGCAAACGCAATGAAAGTTCTAATACAGAACAATTATATCCAAATTATTCCGAAACTCCTTAAGAGTCATGAGAGTTTTTGGAAACTTTGGAGGGGGTTTAGTAGGCGAAAAATTCTGAAAAAGTAAAGCAGATCAACAAATTCAAAGACAGAAATCCGCAATTCATCAGATCCGTGAATCTAAGAAACTGAGGTCCGCAAGTCTAAGAAACCGAGGTCTGCGAACCAAGAAACTGAGCTTCGCGACCCAGGCGAATCTCAAATTAAGATTCGTGACACTACCCATAGCTTTCGGGTAGGGGTTTAACACAAAGTCACCCGACCTGAATAGCATAATTGCCACCTCAGATCGTGGGGCTAACTGCCAAACGAATGCAGTTGCGTCACTTCGGTCGTGGGAGCAACCGCCTAACGAATATGGCGGCACTTCTCGAAGTAGTGGGAGCTAACGGTCGAGCAAAATATGGCGGAACGTTACTCCAAGCCCCCTATAAAAGGCGGGAGCGAAAGAAACAGACAAAAAAAAGGGAGAGAAAAAAAAGAAGAGAGACAAAGACAGACGTCTTCTCCTAGAAGTTACCCCTTGTAATCAAGAGTAAAGCCCTTTTTTTTTCCTTTTAGCCAACTGAGAGAGATTGTACGGAGTGTCAACGGAGAGCAGGATCGTCCTCTATAGCTACCTAGAAACCCAGCCTTAAACAAAGAGGAAGTCCATCTTCCTCATCTTCTGTAAACGGGAAATCGTTAGATTGTAATTCTTTATTGAAAGATTATCAGTAAAGAGAAATTTAATTTTTATGGTGAACAACCATGTCAGACCCAAAGGCAATGTCCTTCCCTTTTCAAAAAAAATAAAAAAAATAAATAAAAGCTTACGTATGGGTAGGGGTGGCAAATGGACTTGGCGGTCTGTTGGGCACGCTCGGCCCGGCCCGGCACGTGCTTGGCATGCTGTCGGCGCTCGAGCCATGCACTGGAACGCATTTTCTTTAACTACAGTTAGGTTTTGAAAAGAGGGTTTTTTTTTTGTAATTTGTTTTGCAGAAAACCTCCCAACGGCTATAACACTAGTCGTTGGGGGTCGCTACAAAAAATTTGCAAAATTAAATCCCAATAATCAAAATGGTCGTTGGGGATTTCTATAATTATTTTTTACAAAAACACTTCTTCTCCCATCTATAAATATCTCCTTATTCATCCAAATTCATTTTTTTTACAGCGCTCAAACCAACTACAATTCTCTTTAATCTTCATCTCTCTAATTTCTCCAATACAAAGCTCAAATTCCATTTGCGTCACACGAATGTATAAAATTTTCTAATTTGCTACAAGAAGAATCCACTCAATCAACAATTTATGAAGGAACTATTCTAGAGCTTCAAAATCCGATATATGAAATAACTTTGAAAATTTTATAGAAAACGCTGTTAGGAAAGATAAATGTAAATATTGCTAAAAATCCTACTGCTTCTCTAAAGAAAGTTGAACAAGTCATCTAAAAAGATATTTAGAAAAAGCACATCTGCCAAATGGGTCTTAACAAACACAATTAAACATATATAAAGGTACTTTAGAAACCTTTAAATATAAACCTATAACTGGTAGAGAACAATTAACCATTTTTATAGTGCATGCCGAACAATTATTCTTCATGGCCAAACACCCTAAATTTGAAAATTTTCTTAGAACGACACATCCCGAATTCAAAAAGTACCAAGATCAACTTATAAATCTGACATTGTTAAAATATATAATGATAGAAGACAAATATTAATTATAATTTTAATTTTATTAATTTATAGAGTTGTCATAACCTCTTATTGTTGGAAAGGATTAAATGATAGTTATTTTTTTATGTTTAACAACCCACTATATAGATTACGATTGGAGAATTCAAAAAATAATAGTAGGGTATAGAAGATTTAAATTTTCTCACAATGCACATAATCTTTTACAATCTTAAGTAGTGTTTTTTGGCTTTTGGAATAGAACGAAATTTTTTTCTCATTCAATTGATAATGCTTTCGAAAATACGGCCGCAATAGAAATTTAAAAAAATATTACTAAACTGATTTTAGAAGGCAAATTATTTCACATTAGATATTTTTGCCACATAATAAATTTATGTGTTCAAAATGGATTAAGAATAGTAAACGAATTTATAACTAAACTTAGAAATACGATAATATTTATAAAATGTAGTGGCCAAGAAGATATATTTTTAAATAAATATGTAAAAATTTTTAAATATCACAAAAAATTTTACCCCAAGATGTTAGAACAAGATGGAATTTCACAATCAAGATGTTAGATGAGGCAATTAATTATAAAGATGTAGTTTATTTATTTAATGAAATGGAATTATCGTCTTGTATTTTGGATGTAAATAAATAGAATTATTTACATTGCATTTGTAATTTTTTAAGGAAACTTGTAAATGCAACTAAAACACTTTCCAGAACCTACTACCCAACCACATACACATTATTGCACTTATTATTTAACCAAAATTAGTTCTTTTTTTTTTTTTATCAAAATAGGAATAACTTATTTCTTGAAGATACTATTAAGCCAATAGAAATTAAATTTAACAAATATTTTAAAATTTTTTCATATTTACTATATTTTACCACCGTTATATATCAACGAACAAAATTAGATGGAATGAAAATTTTAATAGAATTATTCTATAAAAATATGGGTTATAAAAATACTGTTCAAGAATTAATTAATAATTTTAAAATAAGTTTAGATATTATGTACTCTACATATGAAGATATATATTGGTAATAAATTTCCAAATATAACAAACTATCTGGCATTGAAGATGATACATCAAATATAATAATGTCAAATTTATTCAACCACAAAAAAACTTAGGTCAACTCACACTTCATTTAATAAAGTTCATTACTATTTAGATATGGCCAACGCATATAGTAATTCACGTAATCGTTATGCAGTTTTTGATATTTTGGTCTGGTGGGTTTCACTAGAGAAAACATATAATATGCTTTCCAATATAACCTATGATATACTAACTCTTTTAGTATTCATAATAGAATCTGTTTGCTCAAAAATTGCACATTTCCTTCCATTATAAAATTCCTGGATTACAACAAAAAGATGTGGATTACAAATTTGAAGAACAACAAGAACGAGAATATTGATTGAATTCCCTTTTTTCTATGTGGGTTCAGGTGGTGATGGAGTCTCGCTAGTGCCTCCGTTGACCGTCTGACTGGAAGAAGAGGATCTGCTTCTTTCTCTGGACTTCTGAAGAAAACCCGCTCTCGATACCTCTAAACTCTCCAAACTCTGCCCCAAAAGATCCCCAAAAGTCCCCTCTCTCGAATCCACTCCTGTATTTTATAGACTGAGGAGGCTTGAAATCCGGATAGATTCTGTCCTGAAAAATCGAATCACGAAATATCAGCAAATAAACGGAATAATACGGAAAACAACCCCCGGGTTGGTAACAGTAGGATCGCTCCCGCGGGTGTGCACCCGCGGGATCGCTCCCGTGGGTGGCAACCCACGGGAGAGCTCATCCCGCGGGAGTTCTCCCGCGGATTGGCACCCACGGGCGCCTCCGCAGTGGTTTCCGCACTATATATATATTTATTATTATTATTATTATTATTATTATTATTATTATTATTATTATTTTACTTTATTATTTTTTAGTGCCTACATAACCCCCTCCAAAGTTTTTAAAATTTTATAATTAATTTGCAATGAATTTCAAAATATTTTGGACTCTTTACTTTTAATTGGGATTATCTAGATATTTGGATTTTAATTTGGATAGGAATAAGGATTAGGATAGGAAAAGGAATTTAAATAAATACCTAAATCCTATTGGACTTTAATTTTGGTCAGAATTTTGATTCCTTTTCCTATTTCAATTCCAGGTAATTCACTTTAACTACCCATAGATCTCCACCTCTTCAAAAAATCTCTTGTTCTCTTACTCCGAGAAATTACTTTCTCCTTTTCTAATCTAATGGCTTTCCCAAGCACTTCACACCCACATGATTTAAATGCTGAAGATCGACACGCGGGCGTCATCGCCGGTGTTGATCTCTCCTCTTTATGAGGATTGACACGCAGGCGTCACCGCTGCTGTTGACCTCTCTTCTCTAATATCAGGTAAACAAACGGTCATCCGTTTACTTTAAAACCGCTTTTGCGATTATTATGAAAGAGATTTCATTATGGCACAAATATAACAGATTTACGCAGAGCTATGAACGGCTACGCCAGGATGCTGGCACGGAGGGTGGCACCGGGTAGCACGGAGGGTGTCCACCCGGGGGGGGCACCCGCGGGAGCCCACCCCACGGGTGTCCACCTGGGGTGGCACCCCGCGGGTGGCCACCTGCGGGTGCCCACCCGCGGGTGGCACCTGCGGGTGCCCACTCTGCGAGTGTCCGCTGCTATTTTTTTGGACTAAAGTTTTATTTTCTTTCTTACAGTTCCTTATTCAACAGATCATTTATCCAAGAATCATTATTTCGGCTTTTCGGGCAGTCCAAATAATCAATCTCACTTTGGATTTGAGGGTCACATTCCTTTAGTGGAGGAACGAAGTAGTGCGGATCGACGGTAGAAAATTATTAGCTGCAACCCACTCATAACTCGTGAGTTAATCACTGATTCTTCCTTTGAGGGCACAAATAGACAAATTTTGAAGAAGCCGCAATTTCTTTTTGGGGATGTCGTCAACCAACCAGACAGACTTATGGGATACCACTAAGTGGTTAAACAATGCTTGAGGTCGCCACATGTTTATCCCAGACTTGGAGCACAGCTATTCCTTATCATATCTGCAGCAGACTTCGTATTCACGCGTGATGTCTTGGCCAATCACCCGTAGTAGTCATGGCGTTGCGACAGGGAGATTTAACAGAAACGGCCCATTTGTAGATGGCCCAACAAAGTATATTACAGGTCTATTGCCTGGTAGATTCGGTAAAAACTTACCTATTGAAGAGCATCCGAAATGAGCAGATACATTTATTAACCAATTTTTGGACACCAATGGTCAATTCCCAGCTCATGATTTCCGCACTCTTGGATTGATTCACTCCACTTCACGATCATAGTGGTCTCGGATAACCCATTTCATTCTAATGAATTTCAAAACACGTTTAGAGAAGTTTGGCCTCTATCGTTCAGTGCGTAATATACAATTTGGTCTTCCACATAGCTCCCCTCACTTCTTGTGCATACTGGAGTTGTATAATCCGAAGACCAATACTTTCTTCATCCCTGTTGGAGAATTGGGATTCGCTCTTCATGAGATGCATGAAATTTCAGCATTATCCATAGGCGAAACCCCCTATGAGGAGTATGTTCCGAATATGAATGAACTACTTTGTCTCAAGGCTATTCCTAATGCATACTCAAGTTACTGGGAGCTGATGTGTCACTATAATATTTGTGCCGATATCTCAAAGCCACGAAATCAAGGGGCGCGCCAGGCCCGAAATCAAGGGTTGCGACATAAGGCATGGGCAGAATATCTATTCCAAAATTTGAAAGGAAATGAGCGTAGTATCCAAATACAGGCTGCTTGCAATATGGATACTGTCAATGAGAGAATTGGTACCTACATATACAGCAGAATCTGATGAAGATGAGTTTAAAGCTCAGACTATTTTCGAAAGCTACCACTACCAGGCAGCTTCCCCCATATCGGACAATGCTATTTTTGCCGAATATCTCATGTTGTGGTTGAAGCGCTGTGTGGTACATACTTCAAGTCGCGAAACTGTCACCGTTGATGTTATTTACCTTACAGTCTTACTAGCGTTCGGCCAGCCTCTGGGACTATTACCAGCTATGGTTTATAGTCTGCAACGTGGCTTGAGAGATATAATTACTCAATTTTGCAAAGTCCAGCAGGTGAAAGATAAGGATGGTAACAATATGTTCAAAATGCCTAATCCGCTATTGACCTGCCATTCACTTATTTGATGACTTGGTTTGTGCTGCACTATCCCGAACTAATAACTCTCCTTCAGGACTCATTGATCATGCCACTCCTTATGTACAGCGCTTCGAAAACTGCTCTTGGAATGGAAGGCACATGGCTAAGATCCGATAAATCCTTGGGCGACACCAAAATTATCATATTTACCGCTGTTTACCAAAGTTTCTCGGAGGAGGTTATAGTAGCTAGTTTGAAGATAGTTCTGGAAATGATGGCTATATAATCTTGCCATCAGGTTGCTTCTAGTGGCTCATCAGTATCCGACCAAGTCATTTGATTCTTCGACAGGTCGAATTTGTTTTATGGAGCCCTATACACCAAGTCATTTTGCGCGTCAGTTTGGGTATGATCAGCTATATGTTGGCAACCCAAACTCTTATCTCCGTCGCGAGGGAAATCTTTTCGAGGGTGTGCGAGGATGGTATCATTTTGCGGCGGGAGGTACAAAGGCATCTTTTACCCTTCCAAGCCAATCACCATCTCTTTTTGCGTCAATGGGATTATGCAATTAGTACCATCTTGCAGATATTATCCCTAGTGACTATCAGGTGAATCATTCCTTTTTAAGGCATATTGAGGCATCATATAGATCCTCGAAAAAAGGCTTGACGCGTGAATTCCAGTCCATAAGTGCCTCTCTTAGTTCTGATAACAGCGATGGCGATGGACAAGATGATACCTCTACCCCAGCCTCTCCTCATGGCGGTAGATCCGCGTCGAAACGTTCAAACCCTAGAGGAGTCAAGGTCTCTCAAAAGAAGAAGAAGAAGAAATTTCAGGCTCGAGTTGATAATTCGGTCCTAGGACGAACTGTTAGTCATTCAGATCTGCTGACCACGACTCATTCAGATCCACCAACTACAAGTCATTCAGGTCTGCTGACCGCAACATCTATAGTTTCACCAATCATTCCATCTAGAAATGACTTTCCTGTTATCACTTCGGCATTTAGATCAGGAGGACCTTTGTCTACCACAACTTCTCCAGTCTTTCCTACCACTGACTTCTTCTAATGAGACTGCTAGGATGTATGGTTTTGCAGCTTTCTCCACACTTAAGACACCTGCTACTGTAAGTCCAGTCCCTAAAATTGCGAATTTTGATAGGAGCGGTCCAACCATCAGGGATACAGGAGTCTTGGAGCCGACGGGTACTGTATTGGACGATAGTGCACTAGATGACTTTCTATCATCTCCCAGTGAAGCCACTTTGCCTAGCCCAACACCAAGACACTGTCCCTTCGGGTGAGCATTTTTCTTTAAGGATTGGATTTTACTCCTCCTTTTCCATCCCCCATTTTTTTAATACATATTCGTTTGTATTTCAGGTGGCAAAGATCCAATGACCCACGCCTCCCTAACCGCCAAATCAGATTCTTTGGAACTGGTGGATTATTCTGGTATAAGTGGGGAAATTTGTGACTTTAACGGTCTAGGCTCCGATGGAGAGTTCGATAGTTATTACTTTTATCAACCCAACATGGATAAAATCTCTCACTTATCCCTGGAGGTTTTAGAGGCGGATAGACCTAAGGGATCTGGTACTATTTCCATAACTGCCATTGATACAATTCTTCCAACAGGTATTTGCACACTTTCTCCATATTGCACAAATCTTTTTGATGATAATACCTGACCATTTTATTCATATCAGATGCAGGTAATGTTAATGCATCTTTAATATCTTCTGCGGAGGCTTTAGTAAAGTCTGTGAACACAGAAAGCTTTCCTTTGTCAACACGCATGGTTTCATCACGTTCCGATGCCATCAGATCAACGTTTGGCACAGCGGCCATGTTGCTAGCATCAGCGATCTCGACAACAGAGGTAATGACCACTCCAGCAAGATTCGTGACTAATTTATTGGGTGCAGCGGCTACTCTATTATCAGAATCACGTATGGCATTAGTACTTCCTGCTGTCACTCCAGCATCCATACGTCCTCTTCCTGCAGCTTCAACAAATTCGAAACAGAATTCGGTCTCCAGCTTTAGTGAAAGAATTATTAGTCGCAACGTCGAACTCTTTCTTGAACTTTTTTATGGATGCATTGAGGAGATCCTCAATGGAGAGGATTCTCTAGAGAAAGTCCATCCTCTCATGGTGAGTCACCTAGACCATATCACTAGGATTGGAGGACCGCAGCGGGCAGTTCCTTATAGGGCTCGATGGGACGAGCTGGAGGTCCAATTGTCATTGCTCAATAGTCTGTGCCAAGCCGATTTTGCCAAGATGACAAACCAAGAAGTGGCTCGCTTACGAGCACAAAACTTGGCTTTTCATGCCGAACTGTAGTAGAATATAGAACATCAGGCCCAACTAGTCGCGGGACTCCAAGGTTCTTCAGAGAAGCTAACTTGGGACCTGGCCCAAATTGAGAATAAAATCGAACACCTCTGCAACTCGATAAGCCGCGAGCGGGAGATCATTACTAAGGCTCAAGCGTCGATTACCAATCTCGAACTTGAAATTCAAACTTTTTTTAGCAAAGCACCTGAGATCTCACGGCAAAAGGAACAAACCGAGCATGATATCATCGTCGGCATCAGGGAGTTAGAAGAATTCAAGACTCAGGCTGCACAACAACCTCCCATAGATGAAATGGACTTGCAGAGGAGAGCTTTAGAGACAACAAGGGAGAGCCTCCACCATAGGCTGCAAGAGGTAGAAGATGCTTTGAAGGTTTTGTCTCAGAAGTAATCTTTATTATTACCTATTGGTTATTTGTAATAATACAGAAAGCAAGACTTTCCTGTGTGCTGTTGTATCATTATTATTATTATCTTTCTCTTCCTTTATTTTATTATTATTTTTTAAAAAAGAAAAGAAAATTTACTATCATTTATCTATTTATTCTTATTTTATTACATACGTGTATGTATTTTATACACTTTATGGATAGTGACTCAAACACTCAGAGGCTCAGGACTTGATAGTGAGAGTTTTCAGATAAATTTAATCCTAACTGTTCAGCGACATATAGTTCGACCTATTAGGATTTACGAATAATAGGCAGATGTATGATGTTAACATGCCTAATAATGTCAAGCAGAGGTATAATATTAACGTGCTTACATGATGATAAGCAGAGATATAATGTTAACATGCTCATAGAATGACAAGCAGAGGTATAATGTCAACGTACTTATAGAATTCTAACCGTTCATTGATATCTAGTATGACGAATTAGGAAAAAACAGAGGTATTATTGAACATGTCTCGGGGCTCAACCTATTCAGAGGATCTAGTCGTGATAGGAACGAATGAGCTGACTAAACAGAGGTGATTGTTAACGTGTTCAGTCTCAAAATTCTGACTATCAGAGGTAACTGTTAACTTGATAGGGAAAATGATTATCATCAGAGAAGACTTTTAACTTAACGACATTAAAAAAAAAATATGTTCATCAGAGGTTGTAACATTGGACTTGATGAAGTGTGATTTTTGCCCCTATTTTTTTTGACAGAGGTGAAATCTTAACTTAAAAAAGAATTGATCTAATATAAGGTTTTTAGCAAACCCCCACCTATCAACGGATTTGATTAGTTTTTATCAACTACAGTTTGAGTTGGACTAGCCATGCTATTCCTCTCAGTATAGTGAGTTATCGAAGGTTTTATTTGGGCTTAGAGGCCAAACGTTCCTTCTTCCCTTTACTTTAGCAGTTTTGGGCAATGATGTATCCTTACATTTAGATAAGGATATTATCGTGATAGATTTATCGTAGGATTTTTAGCAAACCCCCAGTTATCAACGGATTTGATTAGCATTTACCAACTACCGTTTGAGTTGAGCTAGCCATACTATTCCCCTCAGCATAGTGAGTTATCGAAGGTTTTGTTTGGGCTTAGAGGCCAAACGTTCCTTCTTCCCTTTACTTTAGCAGTTTTGGGCAATGATATATCCTTATATTTAGATAAGGATATTATCATGACAGATTTGTC
The DNA here is from genome assembly GCA_036321105.1 of Dracaena cambodiana. Classification (NCBI taxonomy): domain Eukaryota; kingdom Viridiplantae; phylum Streptophyta; class Magnoliopsida; order Asparagales; family Asparagaceae; genus Dracaena; species Dracaena cambodiana. The sequence continues at coordinate 44,183,795 of JAYEPQ010000006.1, forward strand.
GTACGATTTTTAGCAAACCCCGAGCTATCAACGGATTTGATTTGCCTTTACCAACTACTGTTTGAGTTGGACTAGCCATACTATTTTTCTCAGTATGGTAAGTTGTCGAGGGTTTTGTTTGGGCTTAAATGCCAAACTTTTCTTCTTCTCTTCGCTTTAGCAGTTTCGGGCAGTTCATACTTTTTACCCCTAGCGTGATGGGGTTGGCGAGAAATTTATTCTCTTCCCATTGCCTTGATAGCATTGGGCAGTTCATACCCCTTTTTTTAAGAATAATATTTTTTAAGGAATTTTTCATTAATTGGCATCATCATCCGATCTCTATGTTGATTAATCAACCGGTATGCTCCATTTGAATAGACTGTCTCTACTACAAATGGGCCTTCCCATTTTGGCTGAAACTTACCCTTAGTTTTGTGCGTCAGAATCATAAAACGCCTGACGGCTAAGACAAAGTCACCCACTTTGAAAGTTCGTTCTTTCACCTTTTTGTTGAAGGCTCGAGATATTCGCGCCTGATAAAGCTCTATTTGCTATTGAACTTTTAAGTGCTTCTCATCCAATGCTTCTAATTCCTGAAGTCATTGGCTGTGTTTTTCCTCAGTGGTCATTCTTATAGCTAATGCCACCCAAAGAGAAGGAATTTGAATTTCTAGAGGTAGTATAGCTTCGCAACCATACACCAAAGAAAATGGTGTACTCTTTGTCGGTGTCCTAACCGTTGTGCGATAAGCCCATAGACAAGCCGCCAATTTCTCATCCCAATCGCATTGATTTGAAGTGACAAATTTCTGCAAAAGCTTCATAATGGTCTTGTTGAATGCTTCAGCTTGACCATTTACGGCAGGATTATATGGAGACGAAACGATATTCTATATTCTGAACTTATCACATAATTTAGTATAGGCTTTGCTAGTGAATTGAGGGCCGTTGTCACTGATGATCTGTCTAGGAACACCAAAGCGATAAATGATGTGGTGTTTGATGAAACTGACCACATCATTCATTTTTACTTCTCTCAAAGGGATAGCTTCTGCCCATTTTGAGAAGTAATCGGTTATAGCCAGTATAAACCGATGTCCACGAGAAGATGGCAGAGCAATGGGACCAATGATATCCATTCCCCATGTCTCAAATGGCCATGTAATCATGGTTGGATGTAGGTATTTTGCGGCCTGGTGTATGTAGTTTGCATGCACCTGACACGCATGGCATTTCTTCGCATATGTCAAGGCATCTGACATCATTGTCGGCCAATAGTAACCCATCATTCTTATCCGGTCTCCCAATTTAGGTCCTGGCTGATAAGCACCACAGCCCCTGTCATGTGCTTCTTTGAGTACTTCTTGTGCTTCTTATTGTGATAAGCACCGAAGTAAAACTCCACCTAACATTTTCTGATATAAGGTATTAAGCTCAGGATTATAATAGAATTTTTCTGCCTCCTTCACTTTTGCGGCTTCTTTAGGATCTTCGGGTAATATCTCGTAGAGCGCGAAGTTGACGAGCACGAACTGCCAATCTCTGGGCTCGAAGTTCATCCCTGACACATGGACCTCATTTGCCTTGAGTATTTTTTCAGGGCAAAGAAGCTCGCGGCTACCAACCTCAATACTTTTGCTTGACTTAGTAGGGAGTGCTAATGTAGCGGCGAGCGTAGCCAAGGCGTCAGCGTATGCGTTCTCGTATCGTGGCACATAGTCAATATAAAACTCTTTGAATGAGTTAGCAAGTTTGATTGTCGCTTTGTGATAAGGTACGAGATATTCATGTTTAACCTCGTATTCTCCTCTTACTTGATTTACTATGAGTTTGGAATCCCTATAGGCTCTAAACGCCGGACCCCTAGCTGTTGGGCAATTCGCAATCCCGTTAATAATGCATTGTACTCGGACATATTATTAGAACAGGGCTGAGTTAATGAGTATCTTCAGGAGATTACATGATTCTGAGGGGATATTAAAACCACCCCCACTCCGGCAGAGTTCTTTCTAGCCGCTCCATCAAAGAACAGCTGCCAAATCGGTTCTTTAGAGACCATATTGGCTTCTGCTATCTCATCTAAAATATCCTCATAAAGTTTCGAGGATTGCGGGACAAGATGCTGTGCTAAGAAATCAGCAATTGCTTGTCTCTTGATCGCCTTTTATGGTATAAATTGCATGTCATATTGCGATTGGAGGATCGACCAATTAGCTAACCTGCAATTGAGTGACCCAGACTTGGTCATGAGCACTCTCAGAGAACTTACCCGAGAAATCACATGGATTATTTGGCCTACTAAGTAATATCGCATTTTCTCAACTGCGAATACCAGAGCCAAGCATTCTTTCTCTACTGGAGTGTACCGATGTTTGGCACCTACCATAGTTCTACTAAGATAGTAAATAACTTGTTCATGGCCAGAATCATTAGTTTGGGCTAACAGGGCGCCAAGTGAATGGTCCATCGCCCGAACGTATATCAAGAATGGTTTTCCTGATACAGGGGCTAGCAGTACCGGAGGCTTTGTGAGGTACTTCTTGAGATCCTCATAGGCTTGTTGACAAGTTTCATCCCAAACGAACGACACTCTTTTCTTCATTAGTTTGGTAAAAGGTTGGCATCGCCCAGAAAGATTGGCGATAAATCTCCAAATATATGCCAGTTTCCCTTATAATCCATGAAGTTCTTTAAGTTTTTTTGGTGGCTGCATCTCCTGAATTGCTTTTACCTTTTCCGGGTCTAAATAAATACCCTTGGATGTAACAACGAAACCAAGGAATTTGCCACTAGAGACATCAAGAAAGGATTTGGTTGGATTCATTTTTAATTGGTGTTTTCTCATAATGTCAAACACCGCCTTCAAATCTCGAAGATAATCATCTTTATTGCGACTCTTGACAGCCAAGTCATCCACGTAACACTCTACCGTTTTACGGAGATGCTCGCGGAAACTTGTGCTCATAGCACGCTGATATGTTGCACCTGCATTCTTCAGACCGAATGGCATAACTGTATAATAGTACACGCCTAACGGTGTCCTGAAGGCAGTATGTTTCTCATCTTTTGGGCACATTTTGATTTGATTGTACCCGGAGAATCCATTCATGAAAGACATTCTTTCGAACCCGCAGGTATTGTCAAACATGACATCCGTTTTGGAAGTGAAAATTCATTTTTAGGACATGCTGCATTGAGATCCCGGAAATCGATGCAGATTCAGATTTTTCCATTCTTCTTGGGAACCGGAATGATATTCGCTACCCAATCAGGATGTTGTTTTTCTCGGATGAAGTCAGATTGTATAAGCTTCTTCACCTCATCTTCGATTGATTCCATTAGCTTTGGATGGAATCTTCTCTGTAGTTGTTTTACGGGTTTCGCATCTGGCTTAATATTAAGTCGATGCATAGTAACTTGACGATCTAAACCTGGCATGTCTTCATAATTCCAGGCAAAGACGTCTATGTATTCTCGAACGAGAGTCACCAGATCGTCTCTTTCATCAGGAGACAAACTCTCGCTTATAAATATGGGTTTATGATTGGTTTCATCACCCATATTTATTTGGACCACCTTATCCTCAGTAAGGGGTTCACGTTGCTCAAAGCACATATTCCATTGGGCATCAAGATACTTTACTAATGCTTCATCTTCTATAAGGGTCAGTTCATCGTTTTTATCTGGGGTCGAACTAACGGATGTCATATTTATCGTCATCTCTTTGAATAATAGCCCCAAGTTGATAACTGAATCCCAATCGGAATCTTCCACATTTTGGCAAATCATATCTTCGATATCCGAAGGATCGGGTGTTGTGACGTATCCCAACCCCCTGCCGGTTTTGTGATAATAGTCCGGTTCTTTTTCTTTGGGTACCAATGAGGGAAGCAAATCTCGACATCCCTTACAGAAATTTAATCCAGGTTTATGGATGAAATCATATCCTATTTTTGCCATCATCCAGAATGACTTTAATCCATAATGATAGAATTGAGGGGCTTCCTGTGCTTCACTCTCACTATCACTGGATGAGCTTATATGTGATTTAATTCTTCTAAAAAAAATAGGTTTTTGATCCGATCGATGGGCCGGTACTTCGAACACCGCCCCATCTACGTTTTCGATGTTTGATTGCAACATTATTGATGATCTGATTGGCATGTGCATGGTTGCTAAAGTCTCGAATTCTGAGAGACTATCTGCATCCGTGCTAGTAGCTGAAGGTATAGAATTAGTAGAAACACCAGGCAAATAAGTAAAGTCTAGATTCTCATTTATTTCCCACTTGCCTTCATCACTGGCGGTGTCATTTACATCCAAATCATCAAGATTAATTACAAGAGGTTCAAAGCCTTCATTGACAATAAACACCGCCAACTCAGTATCAGTTTCATTCCCACTACCACATTCATCGTGTAGTGGGGGGGTCGACCTCAGCACTTTCAGCATACAAAAGGGTATCTACGAAGTAGTTTTCAATGCCCTTGAATGGCTTCTTGTCAGCAATCAAAGTATGCACTTCTCCGTCTTCATCCACGTATTTTATGCGTTGGTGCAGGGTGGATGGGACGATCATATTAGTATGAATCCAAGGTCGCCCTAAGAGAATGTTATATGAAGTGTCTGCTTCGATTATGTAACAGATCACCTTGCTTTTAAGATCTCCGATGTGGCATCTGAGCTTGATCTTATCTAGAGGATGACTGCCATTGGCGTTGAAACCAAAAATGGTGGTATTAGTTAGAGTCAGTTTGTAGGAAGGGATCCCAAGAAACTGTATAAGCCTCCGCGGCACAATGCTCAAGGTAGAACCCGGATCAATCTAAATTTGACCGATTTTCGCTGAGCCAATATACCCGGTATAGTACAGAGGTCTGTTGTGCTTAATATTCTTCAACTGCATGTCCTCTGGTGTAAAATTGATATAAGGGGCATGCCTCGACACTGAGTTGCAGTGCGGGCATGCCTCCTCAATCTCTTCTAGAAGATGAGTTAAGAAAACTTCAGATTCTGCTAGGGCTTCCCTTAGTGCATCTCTTGTAGACTTGGACAGACGTAATAACTCATACAGAGTTATTCTTGCAGGTATATTTGCCAACTGCGCCATGACATCAAACTGAAAGGAAGAACTTTGCTCTTCAGGAGCATCTTTCTGTAGTGCCCGATTGTATCTGAGTTCCTTTTATTTTCCCTTGTCGGGAATCTGCTTAGTAGTTCTTTTATGCCTCCTTGGTTGGTTTAGAGGAGCCAGCTTCCGTGTTTGAGGGATCCTTCAAATATTGTTTCCCAGATCTGGTTCCAGAAGATGGCGCAGGTTCATTCTCCACTGTTAGAGTTGTCACCTCTGATTCAGAATCTATTAACAGAGGTATGTCATCTGCATCCTTCTCAATGGTTGCTAAGACGGTATTGCACATACGTTCCTTTTCTCTTGTTTCAGTTTTCTTCTTGGTTCTAACGGTTGTCCATTGTTCATCTTCAAGAATGTCTGGATGCACCCAAAGGACCTCCTATTTCTCTGTTGTGAAAGGGACTAACCCTTTCTTCTGCTAGTTATGGGGGTCTAAATTAACCACTCTGAGCTAAACCTTTTGGAATAGATGTAAGCCCAAGTGGTACCTCTAGACCACTAATGGTAAATGTAGCCGAGTTAGCTGTCACTCTTTTTTGTTCAGCTTTGAGCTGAACTGCTCTAGCATTAATCAGTACCTAAATTTTGTCTTTTAAAATAAACAATTTTTAGTTGAGTGACCTACGATCTGATGGTATAAGCAGTAGTTCTGATCATTAGTCTTTCCAAACTCTTCAGGTCTCTTGCTCTCTGGCAACTTGAGCATGTTGCGTTTAGTGAGCAAATTGAACATGGTAACAGTATGCTCATCCTTAAATGAATACTGTTTTTGTAGCCTGGGTGGACCCGATGTGTTGCTTTTAGCTGGCCTTTGTTTTGGCTTGGAGGTGTTTTCCACTGCCATTATGTCTTTCCCTCTAGAACGGGGGAAATGAGAAGTTGGTTTGTTCGAGGTGACCCTTCTCGTAGATTGCTGCTCCTCGAGGTGTCGGAGTATGTCTTCGGCCTGCTCACCTTATTTGAGTAAGTCTCTCCAAGATTTAGATTCAACCGAACCCATTTTGATCAAAACATCGGTCAATAAGTTATGTCTGCAAGTCTCTACGAGGGTCTCCTGCACCATGCCATGTGGACATCGTATGAAAAGCTCTCGAAACCACTCGACAAAAGCTTTTACTGTCTCGCACTCTCCCTGCTTTGCTGCTAGCAAGGATGGCACCGAGACCTCAGTATCGTCTTCAAAGAATCGGACTAAGAACTCACGTTCTACATCGGCCCATGATTTAATTGTTCCCTGGGGTAGTTGCATGAACCAGATAAATGCAGGCCCTTATAAGGTACTCACAAATATCTTGGTCAAGGTTGGATCATTCCCCATTAGGTGTCCTGTCTGTGATAGGAAGTAGAAGATGTGCTATTGTGGAGAGCCTTTCCCGTCAAACGACTGAAGGTTTAACGGTTTGTAGTTTGCAGGGTAGGGTGTAGTCTCCCTTTCTATGGGATAGGAACGCACTATTCCCACTTTCTACAATTTTTTCTGGTGAAGAAGAGTTTGTAGCTGGTTCTCCATCTTCTCCATTTTCTCCACCTGAGGGTGGGTTAATAAGCACTTTTACTCTTTCTTTCTCTCCTGAATGAGGAGGTAGTTCTTCGTAGTCGTCTTCACTATCTTCATCTATGCGAAAATGTTGTTCCTCTTCATGCCGCTTAGTGGACGACGAGGATTGGCCTTTCTTTGTTTGAGCCAACAACTCAGTTAAGAGTTGCTTCATCTCTTCCATGGTTTCCTCTTGCTATTTAAGATGTTGTTTTTGTCTCTCAAGCCTTCTAAAAACTTCTTCTGAAAGATCGATCATGTTTACTGCAGCCTCTAACCCTCTGTTCGAATCAGAGTAAGACGAAGATACAATAGCAGAACATCTGTCTTCCTCCTCATCAGATCCTCCAGCTAATTTCTTATAATTTAATGGTATGGCGACTCCTCTCCTGGCCCGAGTGTGTCGATACACGCCATCTGGCTCGATAGACACTCCCTTTAATCTTGAAGTGAACTCTTTGTCTGAAGAGTCGCTTTTGGCAATTTTTTTACCTTTACTAACCATATGGGATGAAACGGCAGGCAGATCATCTCCAGAGCATATCTTTTTTACTATCCGTCTTCTCTTTGGCTCCGTAATCTGACCGAAAACGGACGGTCCTGACTTACATTTGCAATTTGATAGAACGGCTGAGATCAACCGTTCACAATGGCAATAAGGGGTGGATTGGAAGGTGCTCCTCTTTTGAGTGAGATATTCTCTCAAATCCCGAGACATGTTCCCATTTAAATTTGCACTCTGACGCCTCTTGCGTCGCAAGTTTTATTCATAATACTAGTTGGTTTGTAGTATCTCAGGACTGAGAATTTTTCCAGCATCAACACGATCTCTTTTATAGAGTCTTCTAGATTGTGTGCTAGCCTGCGCAATTGCATGGGCCCCGCATGCATCTAACTTATTCTTCGGGATGTGTTGGAGGATTCTATCAGAAATATGTTCGTCCGAAGAGAAACTTGAAGATATGCTTTCAGGTGAGTGCATGAGCACGTCCTTATATTTGTTTGCAGAGGAATATGATGGAACACCTGAGAGAGTAACCAAAAAATTGGGTATGCGCTGTGTGCTCACTGTGCGTGTGCCTAAATAGACACCAGAATCAAATTCAACTGATACAACCCCTGATTTTTCCTGCAGAGTGCAACCTGCGAGTTGCAACCCGCGGTGTGCAGCCCGTGGTTGGAACCGCAGGTCTGCACCCGCGGTTGCAAATGTGGGGTTGCACCTGCGGGGTGCAACCCGCGGTTCACCCCCCGGTTGGAACCGCGGGTTTGCACCCACGGTTGCAACTGCGGGGTTGCCCCCGCGGGTTGCCCGAGGTTGGAACTGCGGGGTTGCCCCCGCATGGTGCAACCCACAGTTGGAACCGCGGGTTTGCGCCCGCGGGGTTGCGCCCGCGGGGTGCAACCCCCGGTTGCAATCGTGGGTTTGCACTCGCGGGATTGCCCCCACAGGGTGCAACCCACAGTACCGCATGCGGATTTCCACTCGTGAAACTTTTCCCTCCTGATGCTGCATGTGTCGTCCCATTCAGGATTGTTTTCTGGGTTAAATTTTCTGACTGTAATTTTTCAGAAGTACTGTTGAGGCATGCCCATTGAGCTTTACGCCTTAGGTTTCTCTTTTGAGAGCGGATGAAAGCTTGGTTTAACTTTGGAGTAGGCGATGACGCCACATATTTTCTGACAGACGATGACGTCTTGTCAGTTTTAACGCACGATGACGCCTCGTAAGTTTTAATAGGCGATGACGCCTTTTTATTTTTGGTGGGCGATGACGCCTCACCTTTCTTCATCATAGCCCGGCGATGACGCCTGGGCTTTGAATCAGAGGAAGAGAGAAATTCCTCGTATTTTTGCTGATCGACCTCTACGACCAGCGTTTCAACAACAGATCCGATGGGTACCAAGTCAGATTGCTCCACACCATTCTCTGTAGTGAACAGAGAGGCTCACATTGTGGTTGCCAGTTCTTATTTGCTCAAAAATTGCACCATTCCTTCCATTATAAAATTCCTGGATTACAACAAAAAGATGTGGATTACAGATTTGAAGAACAACAAGAATGGGAATATTGATTGAATTTCCTTTTTTTTCTATATGGGTTCGGTAGCGATGGAGCCTTGCTAGTGCCTCCGTTGACCGTCTGACTGGAAGAAGAGGATCTGCTCCATTCTCTGGACTCCCGAAGAAAACCCACTCTCGATACCTCTGAACTCTCCAAACTCTACCTCAAAAGATCCCTAAAAGTCCCCTCTCGAATCCACTCCTGTATTTTATAAACTGAGGAGACTTGAAATCCCGATTGATTCCGTCCTGAAAAATCGGATTACGAAATATCAGCAAAATAAATGGAAGAATACGGAAAATAACCCGCGGGTTGGCAACTGCGGGATCGCTCCCGCGGGTTGGCACCCGCGGGAGTTCTCTCGCGGATTGGCACCCACAGGCGCGTCCGAGGTGGTTTCCGCACTATATATATATATATATATATATATATATATATATATATATATATATATATATATATATATATATATTATTATTATTATTATTATTATTATTTTACTTTATTATTTTTTAGTGTCTACATCGAAGTCTATTTTTAGTACAAAAGTGGGGGAGTGCTAATATAATGAAAGAGTTTAATATCAGTAAACATATTGGAGATGTGTGTCTGTCTAAAAGACTGGCTGGACGCCGAACAAAGAAACCAGTGAATTATAGACGAACTTGAGCAAGAGAAATCACTTGAAGAAGATTGAAAATATTGAAAACTCGTATACTATTAGTCTTCATTTTTTTTCTCTTTATAATTGTATTTTTTTCCATATAATTTTTTTATAACTCATAATTCACTAAAAAGTAATACAAAGAAAAAGTTTAGGTTGTCTGGTATAGCCCTCTTCCCTCTCTTCGGCCTTTTATGATATTCAAAGAGATTTATAAAGTTAATTTGTAAATATAATAAGATTCAATAAAATAAAATTCTATTTTCATACAAATTTATAAGTTAATCTTCTTTATTGTTAAAACTGATAATTTAATTAATCTTTTTTATTGTTAAAACTTAAAATTTTAAAAATAAATTTAACAAGATTAAAAAAAATACGGGTCGGCACGCTTGGAAGCCATGCCCGACTTTCGTGCCGTGCCCGAGCGGGTTGCCGGCTGATATGGGTTCAGCAAAGAAACAGGACAGGAGACACATGGAAAAATTCACCTTTTTTGGTATTCCCACTTTCTTAGAGACTCCAGTAGCTGTCGCCCCTCCGTTTTCTTCCTCTCGTCCAATAACTAATCGCCAGAGAGAATCTAGAGGGAGAAACAAAACCAGAACATTTCGTCCAAAAAGCAATATCCAGAGAGAATCTAGAGAGAGAAACAAAACCAGAAAATTAGACAGAGAGAAAACAGAACCTAGAGAGAGAAACAACAGAGAGAGACATGGCGAACGCTGGAACCCTCAACTGCATCAGCCTCTCGGAGCCTGACATCCAAAAATCCGTTGCCCTCCTCAAACAGGTGTGCCCCAATTTTAAAAAAATTCTCCTTTTTTTCGTTTTTTTTGGGATTTTGATATGCGGAGTTTTCTATTGATTTGATCTTATTAGGCTTGCCTCGATTGTGGATTCTTTTACGTTGTTGATCACGGAATCAGCCAGGAGTTCATGGACGAGGTGTTTGCCCAAAGCAAGAGGTTCTTCGATCTGCCGCTCGATCAGAAGATGAAGCTACTACGCAACGAGAAACATAGAGGGTATACGCCGATGCTCGATGAGATTCTTGATCAGGATAATCAAGTTAATGGTTTGTTTCTCCTTTCTTTTTTATAGTCTTTTCTTGCTTCTAGTTGCTAAATGTCCAGTGAACGAAAAGTTGAGATTTTGGATTGGAGTTGGTATTTATTTTGAAATTATCGATAATTAGGAAATTGAATTGTAGAAAGTCGAATTTTTTTTTTTATAAGTTAACTGCTAAATGTTCGTTGCACTAAAAGTTGAAATTTTGGGCTTGCAGTAGGGAGTTTTTTTTTTAGTACAATAAATGGTGGGACCAACTCTCAGCATTTTATTAATCAAGACATGATACAGATGTAAGTACATAGGCAAATACATAATAAAGAAGACAACAAAAGAAAATACAAAGTGGATGGCTTGGAGTGGTTACTTATTTTGAAATTATTTGTGATTAGGTCGTTGAATTTTAGAAATTGGATTTTATTTGATTATCTATTTATTTTGAGGAAAAGGGCAAGAGTTCACCAGCAGTGTATTAAAGTTAAAATAACTGTGTAAAGTCTTAAGGTGAGAAAATGATTAGAATTGGCAAAGGAGGAGCTAATAAAAGGACAAGTTGTGGCTTTAGTTGAATAAAATTATTGGAATCAACTAAAACAGATTTGCACTAATGATAGTAACATGGAGAATGGTAATAATAGTAATGATAATAGTAGTAGCAGAACAAAAGTAATGAGAGAAATCTTGTGAAAGTTTTGATGATTAAGCAGTACTGAAAGAAGCACCACAATGTAGATCTCTAGTAATTGTAACTCGTCGCATGTGAGAGAGATATCGCCTCTTAAATTTTCATGGCAGAGATTTAATAAGATGGTTGATTTAAGCAACAATGAAGAACTTGGTTTTTTGCTTAAACATAGGAATGATATTGCGTTCGAAGACCAAATCTATTTCTTAGTTACAAACTCAATTTGAAAAATAAACTATATTGGCTTATATATCGGGATGACCCCCTTTTTTTACTTAAACATAGGAATGATGTGGCGTTTCGAAGACCCCTTTTTTAATGTATTATTGCAGCTAACTTCCGAAAAATGATATGTCAAGGGAATATATCAGCCGTATCTGAAATATACTGGATAATAATAGGACAAAAAAGGTATCCAATAACATCAATCTGATTTTGCAAATATATTTGATATTGCTAATATGACACGACTGATATTTTTTATTCAAATACCATGTTTTATGGGTTTATATGAGTACCATTTTTGATATGTTAAACGTGGTTTAATCTTTTCTTTTAATTTCCAGCTCATCATATTTTGATGATTTTTACCTAATTTATTATGCAATCCTTGTCCTTGTGAGGGGTTACTTCAACCATATCTTTTGAAGCATGAGCAACACCTTTGTATTTCCCCACTTAGCTGCTCCATGACATGCCTTAGGACAATTCTCATTTGTACTTCTTTAAATCGTATTAGTAGAGAGCCATTTTAGATGTTGAAAAAGGAAGATGTTAGTAGGAATTAAGGAGATTTAGAGGAACTATATATATATATATATATATATATATATATATATATATATATATATATATATATATGAGAAAAATGGAAATGAGCTGACTTACCTGAGCTACAGTTCATTTTCACTATCTCGAATACTTTTTTTTAAAAGAAAATTCTTTTGGATTATGATCTCGAACCCCTAGGGTTCCCTCATTCCCAAAATCTTGGGTTTTAGTTTTGATTTGATTCTCCATCAAGTTGACGCAAATTTTAATGGTTTTCAAAGAGTAAACATTTTATATCCACTTGATGGAAGTATAAATGAACTCTAAAATTCATGAAATTTAATCTTATTAAATTTAAAGAGCTAGAGATTTTAATTCTAGAAAAAAATAAAGAAAAGTCATTGGATTAATGTATTTTGGCTGCTAGCTCACGTAATTTTTCTTGAGCATATATATATATATATATATATATATACATATACATATATATATATATATACATATATTATATATATATATATATATATATATATATATATATATATATATATATAGATGGATAGATACACACACACATATATATATAAACTTGAGCTGAAAAGTGGTGGACCTTATCATTAGAAAGATCGTGGTTCATACCTTAAGTTCAAGTAGAGAGGATCTAACACATGAAAGGGGTGATGACGATCACCATGTGGAGTCTTTTTCCACCAAAGAGATGGGTTTTTCATCAAGAGGTGAGTAGTTCTTGATGTATACCTTATATCTAGTTTAGGAAATGGGTTGTACTCTTGAGATCTTAGGTTGACACTCGAGAGGAAGTTTTAAATCTATTGTATACATTGATTATAGGGGAACTAATATCATTGCTTATCCGGTGGACGTAGGCGTATGCCAAATCATGTACATCTCGATGTCTCGATGTCTAGTTTCTTCTTTGGTGTTTTTGATTACTTAATTGTCTCGTGTATTATCTTTCTCAGCATTGTTAGAAGGAACAAACTTGCATTACATCCTCTCTTGAGGATCCCTTTCCTCAACATACGTTATTAAGAAGAAAGTGATGTAAAATGCCTAATAAAAGCCTCTTAAGAGGCATACAAGTACATCGGGCAAGAAGAGGCTGGAAGCACTTTAAGCTTTTGAAAACAAATGAGATGGCCTTAAGAAAAGAGTTGGGACTGGGAAAGCATCCTTGTTTATAAAGGAAGTGTAGAAAAACACATATGGACATATAATCATTAATGTCATTTGTAACTTACAGTGTTTAAAGAGATCCGTAAAATTGATCTTCTAATAATTTAATATTAATTTTGTCATGGATTGTAAGAGAATTGTTAAAGTCATTCCTCAGTTTGTTCTAAGAGGTTGTTTGCATAGTTTGAAAGGTTCATGATATAGTACCTCTCTACTGAAAAACTGGCCCCACAAAAAACTGGCCCCACAAATTAGGAAGTGTGTATCATAAAAGAATTGTTTAATTGACACCAAACTATGGTTGTATGTTATTGATTATTAACTACATTTCTAATTCTTGGACCCTTGTTAATTATTTGTGCATCTCTGGTATGCATAATTTTGTCTCTATCAGTTTGCTGGAATATCGGAAGCAGGATTTTAAATATTAGACCGATATGTCCAAGCGTACATCAGAAATCATTTCAGGCCTTTGATTTGATATGTCCAATATTACCTATCCAAATACGAAAAATATCAACCTATACAGATACCATCCCTAGGTTTTAAACCATGTACTTGTCAAAGAAGATACTTCTCATGCTTGATCCCTGTGTCATATAGTCCACATCTCAAGCCACGAAACTTCTTAATACTTGGTACGAAAGTGTTCGAAGAATGTTGCCTATAGGAAATGATATTATTTAGTTATGACTTGGTAATTATATACTATTACGTGATCATATATTCAGTTATAATTTTGGAATTATAGACTACTAGATGATCATACTCAAACTAGTAAGTGTTTCTGCGATACTACTAACTGTAATTTGTTGAATCCAATACATGCTAAGCAACACCTCAAGAGACATTGCATGATTGTTGTTCCCTAACTCCTGTCAAACACTTGGAATAAAGGAGAAGATTTGTGATTAATTAGCCATTTCTAGACCTCTATGTGTATAGATATTTCTATCATTTTTTGTGTCAGTCACGTCTAGGACATGTATGTCTAGTATGCATGCCTATGCATTTTTTTGAATATGAGGTGTCCATGTGTCATGTCGGTCTTGTCGTGTTTATGCAATAGAGCTATCTCTTGAGGACCTCGATCAACCAGTAAAAGGATGGGATTGGGTGGTGGGAAGTCCCAGGTCTGACTCAAGCTTCAGCCTTTCTTCACACATACTCACCCATGAGCAAGCACAAACTAAAAATAAAAAGAAGAAAAGAACACTTCTCCTTTATCCCTAGAGACCACCTTTCATACAACAATATTTTTGGCCATGAAAACTCATTCACTTCTCATTTTTGGGCTCAAAATATGTCGAGCTGCCATTTTCAAATTTATTTTAATTTACCTAACAGTTGTAGGAGCCCTTGAGAGTAATGTTAAAAATAACGCATTATAAAACTCGTTATATTGCGTTATAATACCTAACGTACCATAATGGTGCATTATTTATGTTATTTTACGCTCTTTTACGTTATACTATGTTATGATACTATGTTACATTATGATACATTACATTATGATACATTAATTGCTGTTATATTACGTTATTGGGTAAGTTCCAGATTGTTGCAGAGTATTTATTATTGATTATTAGCTAATTGTGCAACTTTTTTATTTCATTGCTTATTGTTTGCTTGTTTTGTTACTTGTGGAATTGATAGCTTATTAATTTGCAATTGCTTGCTGTAATTTCTTCTCGGTGGTTGAATTTTCATTATTTATTGTTGATTTTATTAAGCTCTCGGCTGAACTCAAATGAGTATTAGAAAATATGAATTTAGCATTACAAAATATAAATTACAAAATTGGTAATGGATGGAGCTACAATAAATAAATTTGAAATCTTTTTTCTTGTTTGGTGATGACTGAAATTATGGTTGTGAACTTAATGTTACTTACAAAGGTAAAATGTTAAAATTATTATGAAACTGGTTGAGAACTTAGAATAGTTCCTAAGTATTATGATATGGTTTTACATTCTTGGTCTTAGAGTATATACTGACATCTTTGCTGACACTAATTATAATAGTATCTGCTCCTATTATGAATATTGCAGGAATGTTTATTCTGGATGCTTTAATTCAGTTTTCTTTCATTATTCTTTATGTAAAGTTAAGTTGGGAGTTAGAACCCTTCTTTCTGTCCACAACTTTCTTAGCTAATGCTTTTTTTTATTCTCTTTTTGAAAATAACAGGTGCTTCCATTCTTTTTTATTTCGTGAACTGTGCTAAGGATAGATTGGATCATCATTGTCATTGTCATCGTTATCTATATTGACAGTTGGAGATACATAGGGACAAAGAGCTCAAAAAATTATCAGTAAATTAGTCACATTTTTGTCAACCCAGCAAGAAAATATCTGGCCCCTCAGTGGCTTTTAATTCTCTTAAACTTTTTCAACCCAGCAGGAAAAAGAATCCTGCCATCATCAACTTGAGATCACATATTTTCAACTGTTGACCGAGGTATTATGGTCGTGGATGAGGTTTTTGGGATATCTATAGTGTTGCATATTTTCCCTAGTGTTTTCCTAGTTTTGTAATCACATTTTTAAAGTACAGATAACTAGTTTTCATTATTGTTTTGAACTGAGGAAATAATTTTTTTTAATTAATTGGCCAACCTCATTGTTTCAGGACTTGTGCTTCAGTTCTTACTCATGTTTTCGCTTCTATAATTTCTATGATTTGAGACCTACGAAGCACGGAAATTTCTCATATGAAGTCGTGTCAAGTTGGAAGCAACTTCTTGCACGTCATTGCTACTTTGTGCGTGTGTTTTTCAGAAAATATTTGTTTTTAAGAAAATATTGTGTGATGTATCATGTCATGCCCCCCTCATGTCAGTGTGCATGTGTCTATGCAACATAGTTTGAGACTTAGTTAACACTTTCCTGCTTCAGATATGAAACTAGATTTATAACTTGAATGATATTTTTAGAGTATTGTTGTATTCAAATTGTATCATCTATCAACATATGTATCCTTCTGTTATAATCATATCCATTGTTGGAAACTGTCTCCTCTAATTGTTCTGAGGTTAACTAGTTTCACTACAGAATATTTTCTGCTACTCAATTAATCTTCTTTTTTTCCTATTGGTATATGGATCTTACTGGAGCTTATTCCTTCTGATTTCTAGGTGACTACAAAGAAGGATACTATATTGGAGTGGAAGTACCTGAAGATGATCCAAAAGCACAAAAACCATTTTTTGGACCAAATATATGGCCTTCTGAAGGTAGGTATTTGAAGTTACCCATGGTTATCATGCAGTCCTTTTCCTATCAAAGTCAGACTCAAAAATTAAAAGATCTTGAGGAATTGACCAACTTTCTTTACTTGGCCCTCAACTTTACTTCAATCCTACATTAGTTGGTAACAATTGCTAGATAATCTCAAGGTCCTGCCACATCTCCTTGATGGCATATTGGCAGGCAGGAACACCTTTTGTGGTCATGCAACTTAAGCTCATGCACGGAAGAAGAATCCCTCTCCGTATCCCGTTGCGGAAAGGATATACAACAAGATAACCCATTTTGTGATTGGAAATAACATTGACCTCTTTGACAATATGGGCCGAAGAGCCAAATGGAATCAAACTTCCATTTCCTGAGTTCATTCATTGTTTATATTTATGATCTCACTAGGAGAAAGGTTCTAAATATCGGATATCGGCTTCGTATCGGATGAGGGGATTTCATATCGGATAATGGGATATTGGACGATATATCAGATATATGAGCCAATATCAGGCTTTTATATTGTACTGGTAAACCCTCCAAAACGATATTTATTGGGCGATATATTGTTCATATCGGCCGATATTTAAAACATTGACTAGGAGTATGGATTTCTAATTTTCTACAAGCGTAGGAATTGTTTATTTCTACAATGAGGCTGTACTGATTACACTTTGGTGTTTCTTTTGGGCAATACTAAGATTCATTACCTGGATGGAGGCAGGTTATGGAGCAATATCACAGAGAGGCATTGTAAGTTTCCTTCTGTTTTCTTCTTAAAAAAGTTTCCTTTTGTTTTGTTGCTAATATTCTTAGTCGTGTTTGTGTTTTCTCATTTTTGATCAGTTTAATGAAATTAAAGGACAAACTTTATTCTTGCAAAGTTCAATAAGCTTGCAAATTTAATACTATGATTTTTTTAATTCATCAACTGGGGCAGTCTCTAAAATCATCTCGTATGATGTGTCTTTTTTTTTTTTTCTTTTCTTTTCTTATGCTCTTCAATAGTATTGGTTTTGATCACATCTGACATTGAATTACAACAATTTTTTATTTTATTTTGTGCTAACTACATTGTGATTTCTTCAACATAATGTTGCAAACTCATTATTTGGAAATGCTGACAAAGTCTCAAACTTGTAGTTTCTAGCACGTTCCCTGTACTGCATTGCAGTTCCCTCTTATCCTTTATTTACTAGAAAATGAATTACAGTCATATTATTTGAACTGTTTTGCAAGTTGGTGATAGCTTCGATTTGTCAACATTTTGGTTTCTTAAAATGTGACATGACTACGAAATGTCCGATACTTGTCGTGCTAGTGTTGTTCACGTGTACGACATGGACGTGACACTCATTTTGAAGTTTTCGTACTTCATAGCCTGCAATCAAGTCTTTTTGGCATTTCAATTAATGACCTAGGGCACCTTTACATTCTTTAAGATCATTTTGTCTGAAAAAATTACTGCACATCCATTTATACAAATGGCAATTGCACTCAATAATCATGGGTATTAAAATTGAGAATTTGGTTTACTTCATGAGCAAATGTTTCTTTGCGCTATAAATGCTAGATTAGTTTGATTTACCTTGTTAGCTCACATCCCAACGATGTAAGCTTTTGGTAACTGGCTTCCTAACATGTTCTCAAGGCATCGAGTTCCAACATATCGCAGGGGTAGAAACTGCAGCGGTTAAGAAATTACAACCTTCCAAATAAAACCCGGCTAAATGATATATAACAAAACCAGTGTTCTAAAAAACGCCCTATGCAGGCGCATATGCGGCCGCATAGGCGTTTTCGCCCTCAAAACGTGTAGAAAAAGAAGAATGCGTCCAATTATGTGGACAAACGGGTTATCGGGTTTCGAACGTTAAAAATCCGCCCGACCCGCACCCAAAACCCGACCCGTACCCGCAACCCATTACTTATTTCCCTTCCTCTTCGATCCCGAATCGAAGCTCTCGAGCCCAGCGGGGGAAAATAAATCCCTAATTCTCTGATCGCCTCTCCCCCCCTCCAATCTCACCGGCGACCCGACGACATCTCCTCCGGCGGCTGTTGTCCTCAAGGCGAGTTCTCCGGCGGCGGCGGCGGCGGCAGCGACGACGCAGGTAAATTTTTTTTTTTCAGTTAAAATTTTGGATCTCTTTAGGGTTTTGATGGTTTTTTTTTTGGTATTATCCTTCTTGAATATTTTTGATGATTATTTTGAGTAAACTGAGTTGATTTTAGGGTTTGAATTTTTTGGTGAAAGAAAATATTTGGAAAAATTAGGGTTAGGGTTTTATTTGGGGAAAATGAGTTAGACAATTTTTATGTTAACCCTTAACTGAGTAGAATTAAGGGTTTGAGTTAATTTGGAAAAAGGGAAGATTCAGCCACTGCATTATTTTGATTCTTCACCTCCATTAGCCAATTTTTTGTTTTTTGTTCTTCACCTTCATCGATTACCACACCACTTCTACAGTACAAACATCAATAATTTGAAATAATAGCTTAATTCTTTTGAAATAATTATGCAGTACAAATTGATAAAGAAGTTGAATTTTGCTCAAAATTTGTTGGATTTAGTTACTGATGAGTAATGTACTGTTTAATGACTTGATTAGCAATTTAATTTCTATTTGTACTTGATTATTGGTATGTATGTGCAGTAATTGCTGAACAATTTAGAAAGTTTTTTCAAACTTATGTGAACACAAACTTTTTTTATCAATTTTAATTTCTTTAATACTTGATTATTTCTATATCCAAACCATACATGCATCTTGAATTTTTAGAATTTCACAAGTCCTCGAACTGAAACTTATCATACACATATCTTGTATTAGCAATATGTGGATTATTGTCATATGTTCATTGTAATTTGTAATTTTGTACATGCATCTTATAATTTTGTAATTTGTAATTAGATTATAGCTAATTTATCTTCATTTTACATGCTTACAGTTATTATTTATATTTTTTTAGAGTTTTATAGCACTTAATATATCTATTTTTATAATTATTATATTAATATGTATTAAAATATTAATATTCCGCATAATTCCGCGTAATCCGCATAATCAGCGCGTAATCCGATTATGCGTTATGCGGTCCTCGACCGCACGCATACTGAAAACGCATTTTAGAATATTGAACAAAACTATAGAAAAAAACACTACAAACGTGTGTCTCTACATACATTACCCTTCTAACAAGGGCAAGTACAATAAAGCACAAAAAGTACAAAATACAACTTGCAAAATACAAAATAAAAGATACGATACCTGCTACATCAATATGAAATTTGGGTGCAGAAAGTAGAGGTGCGTGGAAGATGCACTAATGTCCCTCAGTGGCCTTCTCCTTAGAGAGTGGCTTCCTCCTCATGTGTGTCAACCTCATGTTGTAGGTCTGCATCTGGATCGGAAAACTGAATGTGCTCCTCCTCTGAAAGTCCTGTCCATTGCAAAATGTCAAGATAAGTATACATAAAATGTTGCATCGGCATATGAGTCTTGTCTCTAAAGATTCTCCAATTCCTTTCTCTCCACACATTCCAGTATATGGAACCCGACGTCCTATATCCCTTCCCTTCCCATTACACCCTGCCCTTGACCAGATATTATCATGAGAGTCAATATGTGTGCACCTCGTGAATGTGTATATGCGCGTGCACCAGATATTATCATGGGTCCAGACCTCATTATATCATATTTATATATGTTTCTTTAGCCCCATTTACTATGCCTTTCCAAGATAAGCTCAATTATTGAGGCAATGCACATGCCGCAAAGTTTCATACTAAAGGGGAGTGCAAGTGCTAAATTAGCTTGATGTACATTTTTAGCCCAACCCGATTGCTTCTACTAAAGCTTTTGGGTATAGGAAACTAAGCTTGTGGGTAAAGTTTCCTAGCTAATGTTTTCTCCGCTAAGTGAGCCTTGTACTTTTTCATAATATGATTACCATTTCTCAATTTTATTACATCCAACAATTTTTTTGTCTTCAGACAGTGCAGTAATATATCATATAGCATTTTTATCAGTAGCTTGAAATTGCTGTTTTGCATAATTTCTCTATACAATTCAGAAGTTTGTATCCGTGCCTGATGTGGTACTTTAACAAACTGATCTATCACACTAATTATGGGCCCACAGCCTGTGGGGTTTGTATTGTTCGTTTAGCACACACATGCTACCAATGCAGATGTAAAGGTTGAAGATCTTGGAGCTTTCTCTAAGGGTTTTACCTTCTATATGCTAGACTATTGTGGTTTCTACATCAACGTTCCTTGTCTTAGCTTGTTTGGAAAATTTGCAGGAGCAACATGCATGAGAATCTATATATAAAATCAGTATCCAGATTTTCAATGCCCTATTAGGGGGACACCTCATTCTCTGATGCTGCAAAATTTGAGTTGCTACCCATAGCTATTAATACAATACTCTTATGCTTAAAGAGGTAGAGTACAATCACATCTGCTTTGTCAATGCAAAGCTCTGCAATCCCTCATTGCCAAGCTCTGCCAATGTTGTCTCAACAATCAATTGCAAAGTTTTCTATCATCCTCAATATATTCAAGCCATTGAGAACCATATCTGCTTCATATCTGCTTTTGTCAATGCGGCAATCTGCAACCCATCCTTGTCAAGCTCAGCCAATGTTTGTATCTCAACAATCAATTGCAAAATTTTTCCATCATCTTCAACAATCGACATACACGAGCCATTGAGAACCACACCTGCAATGTCAATGTGACACTCTGCAACCCCTCCTTGCGAAGGTTAGCCAATGTTTGTGTCTCAACAATCATTTGCAAAGATTTTATATCATCCTCATCAAACTCAAAAATAACAACCAAAGAATCTTCAGAAACAATCCAGCAGATGACTCTAGCAACCACACTCTGGGAAAGCAAAGGATGAACTGATCTGCCGAGGAAATTCAACAAGTTGGAATTGCTTTTGGAGGAAAATGAGGTTTTTAATAAGTGAGAAAATCCACGCCAGGAAGGAACTACTCCTGATGGGTCCAACTCATGTCCGAGTTGACCTGCTTCCTTCCTTGGAATCTAATCGTATTGTATGATGCAAGGCTAGCTCACTAGACATTATTAACACACAAACACAAAAAGAAGAAGCAAAAAAAGACGTAGAGTCCATGTAAGTGTGTTCCTTATTCAATCTGTCTCAGTGGCCATATCATGTTCCCACCATTCTGCTGTTGGAGTTCCTGAGATATGTTTGACATTACGGTGTTGGATCTATTATCACAAAACAAAAACTTCCATGGATAAAAATTATGTTGCCATCTTTTGTTTCAGCTTTCTCATCTAGTATTGTGGTATGGAATTCAGATGAATGATTGCTGATAATCTAATTATGTGCATGATTCCAATAGGTTAGTTTCCTTTAGCTTATTATCATGGGTCATGTTAAAATGTTGCCCTGGTTCTTAAGGTGGCCAGCCTCGTGCCACATCTTTGTCAACCAGCCTCATGCCACCTCTTTGTCAACCCAATTAAGGCTTGGATGACCTTTTCGAAAAAAGCCACATGCCCTTGTCCCTCGGCAGTATATGTTGATGAGTGAGAGATGTTTGTCTAGGTTGTTGCTGTAATGAATGTTTGGAGTGGTGAGAACTTAGTTCACAGCTGACAAAAAAAATAGAGAGAGAGGAGAAAAGAATGAGGAGGCTCCATATATTTGGTTGTTCGAGTGGTCATCAGTGGTCCAACTTGGCTCAAATTTTATGAGCGTGTTCTCTGTAGCGAAATCTACATATCCAACGGTTTGGAGCTTGATTACAGTCTCCGTATAAGATTTGAGCTATCCTTAGCTCTCTTTGGTATTTACCATATTTTTGTTGAAATTCACCTTGAAAGTGATGTTTCTTTAGCCAAAAATTGATTTCTTGATGTTCTAATCCTCTAGTATTATCTAAGAGTGAAGAATTATGTATCCCATTATTTTTCATATAGTGGAAGAAGGTGCCGGCTGTGGTTTCTTCCATAGTGGTTTTCTCCGTAAATCCTCTGTGTTCGTGATTGCTTATTGATTTGGTTAATTACATGTGGTTGTTGTTAGCTACTAATCTTACCAATAATTTGTTCAAGTTAATCCCATATTATCACCCCCTACACTGGCTTCTAATTCTATGCATTGTATGTGTAGATCTAGTTTTGCTCAAAGGAAACTTCCATGGATGAAAATTATTTTTGTTTGCCATCTTATATGTCAACTTTCTTATAAATACATGCCATTAGTATTTTATAGGGAATTGAGAAGAATGCTTTATTTTATAGGGAATTGAGAAGAATGCTTGCTGATGATTTAATTATGTGCATGAAGAAGATTTATCCAACATATTAATTTGCTTTTGGATTTGATGTTCTTGGCTCAAGTAAAATGTTGGCCTAGGTTCTAAATATATTAACTCAACTTGTGTAGAGGATTGAAACTCTATTCAGTTATAATTCGTTTACGTCAGCATTCCTCTATGTTCTGCAAATGACTAGGGTCTCTGTGTTCTCTGAATTATATTGATGGAAACCAACAGAATTTGATTCTTTGGAAGATGGTCCTTGTGTACCTGGAAGATATCTGTGGTGCGCATATTTTGATTACTCATGCATATTCCCTGAATTTGACTTTAAAGTCTTGAATTGTAAAGTAAATGAGTTTGCATATGAAGAAATTAGTGTTTCCGCAAATTTTAGAAACTTTTCTAAATATACAGAAGGGTGGCGAGAGAAGTTGCTCGGATCATAGCTCTTGCACTTGACCTGGATGCTGGCTTCTTTGATAGACAAGAAATGCTTGGCGATCCTATTGCTGTATTAAGACTCCTACACTATGAAGGTGTAAGATAAGTTACTGGTCATGCCTTGAGTGCTTTTGTTTGTGTATCTTTGCTTGATGCAGTTTACGTCATAGTATTGGTATTTCATCATTATCAGGTTATGCTTCTAATCCAGAAAGGGGAATATTTGGAGCTGGAGCACATTCTGACTATGGTTTGATAACTCTTTTGGCAACCGATGACGTAATGGGTCTCCAAGTAAGCATTAATTAGAATTTGTTTGTTTACCATACAATTCACAATTTATTTTACGAACTCTGTCCTCAAGTAAATGTGCCTTCTTTCTCAATTGTCTCAGATATGCAAGGATAGGGATGCCAAACCTCAGAAATGGGAATATATAGAACCAGTAAAAGGGTTAGTTAACTATCTGCTAGCTTTCTTGATTCATCTACCTTGTATGGTTCTCCGCATGTTTTGTACTATTCCAGTGTGCTTATATTTATAATAACTACATCTAAAAATCTTCCATAGCTATTAAAATTGTGCAACTGTCTTTTAAAAATCAAAGGATATTTTCTTGTATTCAAAACACATGTAGATATGACAATAATACTGCCTTATTCTGATAATTTTAATCTCATCACCTTCATGACCATGGCAGCCTTGTCCCAAGATGTTGGGGTTAGCTAATAGTTGTATAAGTTGTGAAGCCTCCACAGAAACAGGCTATCAACTAGACACCAAGCCTCAATCCTCAAGACTTGGTGCCAAATTCCCAATGGGGGCAATTATTGCCTGTGCAGGGGCTAGTCGTGGAATCTTGTAGACCAATCAATCGAGTGAGCAAGGAAAAAGATAAAGATCTATTTTAACTCTTATCTCTTTGAGTCCTCACAAGAAATCTCCTAGTTTTCTCAAAAACTCGCTTGGTAAAGATGAATAATACATGCAGGTAAGACAGCTCCAGAATTTTCACAAAGCCATTCCAGAAGTAAAAAGGGTTTCTATAGCATCTTCAAACAAAACTTGGATTTTCCCTTTTCGGGCCTGACCTGTCAATAGGCCAGTCTACTGACCTATAGACTCTACTGAAGGTGCTGAATTCTTGCATACATAGGTTTATCGACCAGTGGACAGGAGGTGTGCATACCTTCTTTCAGACTCTGTATACCTGTACAAAAATCCTAATCTCCCTTTGTTGGATGCTTGCCACATTCAACATATTTCCCAAGTGGGAAATACATGATCTGTTCGTAAAATGCTTCTGAACTGAACTTGCTGTTAATGGAGTTATCTGGTTTTGTCACATGACATATTGATAACCAATTAAAAAATTGAATAGACATGAGAATTAAGGTTGATGAGTAAATTGGCTTGCATAACTGAACACTCAACATTTATAAATTTGGCATTGTATGTTTCAGTTGAATACAAATTCCTATATACTAAAATTTGACATTTTAGACTGTTACAATTACTGGTGAAGTTTGATGCAGCTTGTTTTTTGACTTTCACAAAGAAATTTTCAGAATTCAGATTGCCAAGTAGCTTCTTCAAATCAGCTAAAAATATTAAGACTTTAAGACGTCTAGTTTTATCATAGATTCATAATCAATTCACTGTAACAATGAAACTAAAGTTTTGGGGAGGTGGTTAGTTTGTGAAGATTCTTATGATGGTAATAGAAAATTTACCATAAAATGTAGAACCAATTGGATTAATTGCTCTTCATATGTAGGTTGGGATCCAAGTATACATGGAATGAGCTAATATTAGCAGGATCTTTCTTGTGCATTTTGTAAGAGAAATTCTCAGTTGGTTCTACATGAGATAGTTAAAATATTTAACTGGAGATCTGATACTCTGCTATAGACAGATTAGTTAGGTCTTTTCGTCTTTCATTTTCTATCTATTTGAGAGAAAGGGCAGCCTAGAGTACAAGTCTAGGCAAGTTCATCAAAACATATTAATATTAAGTTAGAAACAGGAGAATATATGGTGACCAGATAGAGAACCTGCAATAAGGGAAATAATGCTCAAAAGCAACACAACAAAATTAAGTTGGTGTTTAGGAATGCCAATGGTGCACCAAGGGGATGATCTTGTGGATGATAGAGGTTGGCAAAGATTGTTTCTCCTGGGATATTCATTTGTTCTTTTCTGTCTATAGTGACCAGACAGTGGCAATGGTTATTCATCCTACTGTCTTTGGTCATCCTGCAGAAGCAGCATAACCCAATGTCACCAGGAGGAGAAAAAAGGCTGATGTCAATTAGGGATGAGTTGGTGTTGAGGTCGACGAGGCAATGCTCCTGTACAGCTCCAGTATACTAACATTGGAGAAGATGATTTGAGGGAAGGGTCATGTGAAGCAGGAGGCAATGTGATGCCGCTCTAGGACATCGACTCTGTGTAGACTATCGAATAGAGTGAACCATGTGGTTATCTGAGCATTGACAAGTGCTAGGGTCCTCCAGATGGTGTGCAAGAGCCTATAGGTTCGAGTGACCAAGTGGTAGTGTCCAGTTTTTGGTCGTTAGAGATGTGGGAGTGATAGGAGGGAGTTTAGCTTCCACTGGCATGCTGGGGAGAGAGTTGGAGAAGAAAGGAAAAACATTGGCTTGAAATGGATCACTGTGATTGTACATAAATATCTAGGTTCATGGCAAGTTGGATGAGGGACCGGTAGGCGAGGTAGAGGAGTTGGTCTCCACTTCAATTATCTTTCCAGAACTAGATATAATCTCCCAGTCCACAGGGGAAGCAAAGACCTTCTTGGAACCAATGTGTAAATCTTGTTATGGTTCTAAATATTGGAAGTTCCTTAGTTTCTTTGTCTTTTTGCCTACCAATATGCTTGTACAGTTGCAGCTCATAAGTATTTGCTGTTCTCTATATATCATGAACAATACAGAAGCTTGTTGGACATCATATTCAAATTTACATGAGTTCTTTTTTCTCTTTTGCCTTTCCAGAGGTTTCATTGTCAACCTCGGGGACATGCTTGAACGTTGGAGCAATTGCATTTTCAGGTACTCTTCTCAATGTTATTTATATCAAAGTCTCAATTCTGATATAGCTGCTGTCTGCTGAGGCCTGGCTCACTGGTAAAGATGCCGGTTGGGTTATGGGAGGCGCCACTTTCCAGGACAGGCTTTGCTTTTTGTTCTGAAAAGGGAACATGTCTCTATATAGAAGTTGTTTCAGTTCACTTGAAGAAATCTAGCACCCTATCTTCTGTTCACTATAAATTTAACCTTAATGTATTCAGCTAGTTCACATAGTTTTACACCTAGCCATAATTAGCTTATGCATAATGTATTTGGTGAGAGTTGGTCCACATTCATATATGTTGTTGCTGTGGCCAACTTCTCAGGGCTTGATTGTTTTCAAGGGTACTTGCAGAAGTCTTACGATACCGAATAGAAAATCCACATGCTTCTTAGAGGAAAGATCTATCCCAATTTTTATACTATGAAAGCATGGGGTCAATTATTTGACTCTGTATGTGGCTAAGTTTTCCTCAAAACAATCAATAAAACACAACAATATTCTAGAAGTATAATATACCACTAACTCTAAAAAAAAATTCTTTCTATGATCTTATTTGTTAATTAAACAAATTCCCATGCTATAGAACAGAACTATTAACAAAGTTGTATATCTCAGACCAGGTACTTAAACTAAAAAAAATTCCAAGCAGTAGCTAGAGAGTCCTTTCCATGTCATCCATAGAGTATGAAGCCAAATATCTCCAATTAAGTAGGTGAAAAATGATTGAGTGCGCTTGCGCAGCTCAGCAAATACTTTCACATATTTAACTAATATTAGATTAAAAAACTAAGACGAATAACGATACGAATCAAAATGATAAATCTCCAAATAAGAAAGTCTAATATTTAGATCCAAATGATTCGATAATAGAGCTGCCAACGCCCATTAATCTCTCTATATATAATATATATGTAATGGATTGGACTACAAACTTTATATTAAATTTAAAAAGTTAGATATCACTTTTTCCACGATGTACTAACTAATGGTCCACTGATACTTTATTCCCTCTACACTATTTATCTTTTTGAAACTTTGACTAACACACATCTTAAAAGCAAATAGATGGTGAGAAATGTGTCAATTGTTCTTTTGAAAATTTAGCATAAAGTTTGTAGTCGAACTTCCTCTCTCTCTCTCTCTCTCTCTCTCTCTATACACACGCGCATGCACGCACGTTAATGAACAAAAACTTTCCATGCAGAATGGCTAATTGTTCATGATAATACCCAAATATTCTAATACAAATATCTAACTTGAAATTATGAACTCTTCAACTATCATAAATGCCTACAAGGAACCAAATTTCTTATAGGATAAATGTCACAAAAGATTGAATAATGAAGGATAAACACTGCGAAGGCCAAAATCTGGATGATACCAGAACCTGGAAGGATAGTTTGCTCGAAGGCTAGAATCCCCTAGAATAGTTTGTTCAAAGGCCAAAAAATCCGGATAATATGTCCATGGGCCAAAATCTTAAAGGACGATTTGTCCAAAAGTCAGAATCCCCATGAATAGTTCGCTTGAAGGCCAAATCTTTAAGATTGCTTTACCCAAACACCAGAATCTCATATGATGATTTGTTTGAAAGTTGGAATCCCAAAAGATAACTTGCCCAAAGGTTAGAATGATAGTAAAAAAAAAAAATATAAGATCGAATCTCATATGATGATTTGTTTGAAAGTTGGAATCCCAAAAAATAACTTGCCCAAAAGTTAGAATGATAGTCAGTAAAAGAATATAAGATCTTTAGGCAAAAACAACAATTGTTCTCGTGAATATATATTATCCAGAAGTAGTATTATATTTTTTTTAATATAATACATCATGAAATACTTATACAAAGTCCAAAATCCAATAATTTTGATACATATATGTCAAAATAATTCAATCAATGCAACTTATCTTTGACAGCTTGTCTCATGATTAAAAGTAGAGTCAACACGTGTAAATACTGTCCTTTCTAATAATAATAAAATGAAAATAATCATGAAATTTTTTAAAAGTAGGTAAACTACTTGTCTTTGACATTAAATGTTCAAAGTTATCGTTCCAACGATCTTATCAATTATTCTTGAGAATCCTAATGAAACACCGAAATAAATCCATACATGAATGTTTCATTACTCTTTTTGTCAATATTTTTATTTATATAACTTCCAACCATTCTACTTCACAATCTGAGTAAACATTGAGTTATATCAATAAGGAAATCTTACCTCAGAATTATCTCTATTTGTTTTTCACCTAGCTTTCTTTGTTTTTTCTTTTCCATGTCTTTCAATCTTTAGTTTTGATACTCTGTGTTTCCTCTTCTTTCCTCTCTTGCTATGCTTTTCTTTTCTCCTCGCACTCTTTTTTTTCCTTCTTTTTTTTGTTCTACTTCCTATGTTTTGCAGCTGCAAACAAGAATTGAAGCCAAAAACCCTAGACCAAAGCACACGGTATTGATCTCTCACGACAAAATTACACAAAATGCTTTGACTATGGGCATACCATGTGTCAAAGAGCAGATGTTGTCCCTCTTCAGAGGAAAGATTTGTTGCTAAGCCCAGATAAATTTGAAGTTATCACACTAATATATATATATATATATATATATATATATATATATATATATATATATATATATATATATATAATGAGAATAATGGAAATGAGCCACCGCCTTATGTAAGTTACCTACCACTATCTCTAATTATTTTTTTAAAGTTTCTTTTGGATTATGATCTCGCCCCCCCCCCCCCCCCCCCCCCAGGGTTCACTTATACATAATTTCTTAGGTTTTAGTTTTGATTTGGTCTTCAATTAAGTAGACACAAAATTGGCAGTTTTAGGTGTACAACCAATGATGAAAAGGTAAATGAACTTTAAAGTCTATAAAATTTGATGCTAAATATGCTAAGGAGATAGAGATTCTGATCTTAAAAAAAATTTTAAAAAAATATGGGATCATTACTTTTTTTTTCGCTGACTCACGTAACTTATCTGAGTTGGCGTCTCATATACAGTAATTTATATATAACACAAGCATGCACCCATATCTATATATGTATGTATGAATGTATGTATGAGAATAATGGAAATGAGCTGATAGCTCACATTAGCTATAGTCCATTTCTATTATCTCCAATATATTTTTTAAATTGTTTTTTTGGATTATAATCTCAACCCCTTAGAATTCACTCATACCCAGTTTCTTGGGCTTTAGTTTTCTTTTGGTCTTTCATGAATTAGACAAAAATTAATTATTTCGGTGAATATAATGTATTGTATCAACTTGATGGAATGACAAATGAACTCCAAAATCATGAAATTTAATCCTAAAAAAGTTAAGACTATACTGATTATAATCTAAAAAATAATTTGAAAAATTTTAATGGAATTACTATGATAAGCCTTGTCAATCTCTCTGTGGGTGTTCTTTCTAACCGCAATGGATGTAGCACTAACTCACATGATATTTCTTTTTAGATGCATTTTTTACTGCTGAGATTTTATGATTGCATCTATATTTTGTTTCTGGATATAAAGGATACCCTCCTCAATTATCTTGTTAAATCACGTAGAACTAGCAATATAAATAACTCTATTTTTTTTGCGAATTCCACTGTGTTTGATGCTTCTTTTATCTCTGTGTCTGGCTATGATAGTTTCTAACTGCACTGAAATACCTAGCATATTATTTCCTATTTTATATTGGCAGATTCGTATCTTACCAATTTTCAGAAACTATGGCATTAAGACTATTAAACTCTACTGACACTTATTCTTTTTCCTTGGTATGCATATCTTCTTTATCTCCTTGCTCAGATGGTCAGACTTTTTTGCTTTTTCTGTGTAGGTCAACATTGCACCGAGTAATAGTTGATGGACGAGAACGCTTTTCTGTAAGTTTGATCATATCACTGTTTTGAACAATTCTCCTGGAAAAAGTCGTGGTTTCTGTGTTTTCTTTTCCCTCTCTCCTTCGACACATAGTTTCATGATCACAATCTATCTGCTTCCTCTTAATTTCCGGTATTCTATATGATATTTTGGTCCTTGTTTGATATCAAATTGATGAGCAATCAAATATGGTCAGGTCCTTTTATGATTATTTATGGCCCTGTACCTTCATTTGTCCATCCTAATCTCTTTTATGCACCTGCAATCTGGCATGTGTCTGCCATAACTTGGCCTGTTCAAGTAGCCACAAGTAGTTATGGCTTTTTCAGGTAGCCATAAGCAGGGGCAACTATCGGGTAGCTGTAGCATAGGGATGGTAATTAATGCATCCATGGGTCAATTTTTGGCCCGTCCTATACGAAATTTTGAATTAAAAATGAAAATTTTATTTTTCTATTTAAAATTTTTTTATAGGGCGGGCCAACATCCATTTTCATCCCTAGCTGTTGGTAGATGGGCTGGGAATTTCCTGTTTAGACCTTTGATGTGCTGTTGTTTACTCTCTATATTGTTTACGCCTTTGTTACACGTTTGATTAATCCATAAAACAAACACTTCTAGACTTGGGTCCTCAAAATCTGAACAAAGTTAAAGAATCAAATTCCGCACTGATCCACCATAATATTAAAGATTTCTCTCTACCTAGATTATTTATTTATTTACTTAATTTTGTTGTTTAATGCACTCTCTCTACTAGAGCAGATTGCTTATTTTGTGGAGCCAAGCCATGAGTGCCTTGTTGAGTGCTTGCCGACGTGCACATCCGAGTCAAACCCTCCCAAGTAAGCTTCCAAGTTGTCCCAGATACTATTTTTTTTTTTTTTTAAATTTTGTGTGGGTGATATGAAATTTTGTGAGAAATTTGAAAATCAACTATTATTGAAACACATAAAATTTTCGGAGTGGGCACCAACCTATTTCTAGCTAGATTTTGTGTTGCATGTCGATAATGTTTTTGTGTTTTCATCAGGTTTCCTCCAGTGACATGTGCAGCGTACCTGTCACAGCGATACAAGGACACACACGCTGATCTGAGTTCGTACGGTGATCATCAAATGTAGTAGAAGAGGGAGAAACTAAAAGTTTGGTTTCAAGTCTGAAGGTACGCACACATAGATGAGTGGTATGGAATCGTCTCGGTTTCGATACTAGTTCATTACCCGAGACTTTTCATTGTCTCGGTTTCGTTACTTATATTTGTATCAATAGCCTTAATGTCCAACCATGGAAAGCAACCGTAAATAAACCAATTTTACTTGGATTTGTGAGTTTAATTGGCAAGTCATTTAAAATATCTTGCTCATTGATTCTCCTGTGATTCAATGGATGGTGTTGGCTGCTTGTACAAACAACCTAGACTTTGATATCATCTGTGTGTTTTCTGTACAAAGTTGTCTTAACAGTATAAGACCCTTGAGGTTTTTTTCTTTTAATATACACCAGAAGAGAGCAAAGTTTTCGAGAAATATTTAGGGGAGTTTTCTAGAGGGGCACACTATTTTTCCTAGTGAGAGCACTTAAAAATTTATTTTTATTTATAATTTTGTCATTTAAATCTTAAGGCAAAAACGCTCTCATCTTCAACATTTCTATTCTCTCAATCCCTCTCTCCACCACCATTATCCTTCCATCGTTGCGGTCGCCTTTGCTCTCCTCCTTAGATGATGCACACAGGTCAAAATCTTGCTGAATTAATTTATCAAGAATTATTAAAATATGAAATCTCTTGATAAAATTTTTACTCTCATCTTAATAATGCTACTAACAATAATCGTAGTTGTAGAATATTTTACATAGTTCTTTACCTTTGCCTTGTAACTTTACAAAGTAATTTATTTCCAAAATGCTTTTAATGATAGTAAATAATTTCCAAAATTAGATATATAACCTCATATGGTTTTGATGATATTAAGTTTTTTGATGATATTACATTAATTATTCCAAAATTACATATGATTGCTTTTTATTGGAAGTTTGGAAAATAGAATTAAGTCTTAAAAACAACTTACAAAAGATTTAATATAAAGCTAAAAAAAGGTCACAAAATGTTGAAGATAGGTAAAATTATGTATATTTAATGTTATTCGATGCTACTTCTTATATAACAATTTTAAATACATATATCGTTGCATTTAGCTACTTCTTATATAACAATTTTAAATACATATATCGTTGCATTTACTGCACTAAATCCAAATAGTCAATTAAGAAAAAAAAATTGAAAAAATATGAATAGGATATTCTTATATCTTTACAAAACATGCTTCAATTTTTCTATTATGTCATGATATTTTTATCTACTTTTTATCCTACTATTACTCGAACTTGCAAAGGTGGGCTATGTGAGCAAAGTGGTGTGCTTAAATAGAATTTCCAGAAAAGTTCTCCTCTAACAAAGAAAAGGAAATTGAAATTCTATTTACGTACTACAATTTTAAAATTTGTAGATAATTACAAGTTTGTCATTTATTATTTTTTTTGACTAAACTACTGCTCTAAATCTCAAATTAATACTTCTTAAAATTTTAGAATTACAACTCATCATTTTCCTTCTCTGTTTTTTTAGAATGCCATCGTGTTCGTTCTCTTCTCTCTTCAAATAAAGTATTTTTTTTTTAAATTTTCAAAATAAACATATATCCGACAAACTCATTAATTTTCTTCTGACTCTCTAATTTTTTTTTAAAAAAATTAAAACCTTACAACAGACCATAAATGGCCTCCCATGGAGCATCCCGAACCACATACAGTCGACAGCATTGGGTTCCGCGAGTCAGGGACAGCAGAATGCTTGTCGTGGTAGTGTTGCTTTGAGGCTGCATGCAGCTAGTAGGTATCGACGAGAAGAAGAAGGAAGAAGAATTTGCATATTGGCCTGAATCGCCAGTCCTTGCGTATTTGTTTGTAATTTATTATTACTTATATTTTTTTATTGAAGAGACGTCGCTTTCTGGTCGCTTTCTAGTTGGATTTTAATATCCGACCAGATAATTGTTAAAATTAGAAATTAATATCCAAATCAAATAAAAACTGATAAAAATTATTAAAATTAAAAAATTTGAGATCGAAAGAAAAAATGTTAGAGGGAAGGAGGAGGGTTAAAATTGAAAAAAATTTTGAGTGCAAAAATTAAAATTGGTGATATTTCAAAATGGGAGTTTGCCATAAACAGTAAATTGGTGGTATTTGTATTTAGAATAAAGAGTATTTAGAAACGTCTAGAGTAAATTGCTGTCAATTGTTGTGCGTAAATAGAATTTTCCAAATGAGAAAGATTCAGTTGCCAATATTGCCCTTTATTAAAATTAAAAAAAAAATTATTTTAGGAGCACCAAATCAGATCTCACAGAATAAAATGCCAGTCCCTAAACAAGACAAAGAATCAGTTGTAATATCAGTTTCACGACCCCATAGCCTGCGATCAAAAAAGTTAATTTTCTAATTATTATTATTATTATTATTATTATTATTAAAGATCAAAAAAAAAGGAATCAAACAAGTTTTGATCTAAAAGGAATCAAACAATATATGTCTATGATCATCAAACCTTTTCGAATACAGCTATGAGAGCTATCTGTAATATGCTTTTCATTTTCTAGAATATCAATTGAAATGTAACCTCTCACTATGAGCCGAGCCAGTATGATCAAGAATTTATTGACCGAACAAATTGGGTAAAAGACTGTAAAAAAGGAACTGATGGCAAGGCTTCAAAAGCCACCCACCAGGAAAGAAAATACAAAGAAATGTGAAAGACCATAACGGCAACGGTTGCAGATTGATGCCTTGAAGACCTCGTGATGTAACTACTGCGAAGTTGAAAAGAACTGTATGTCTACTGAATTTATCGGTAACTGCGGTAGCTGGGGGTGTACATGCAACTCTCTGCAAACTTCACCAGATCTTGAGGACGAGGGAGATGGCTAGCCAAGCCTACAAAATGATAACAGACCAATGAGTTGACGTTGCACGAAGCAAGCCTCGAAATATCTACTACTGTAAAATGCTGGAGCAAAACTCACCAAGATCGTATACTTTGGCAGCTACTTTTGCAGCTATCTGAGCAGATATCTTTCTGATATTTGTGAAGGGCGGATAGATCAGACCCTTATCATAGTGTTCTTGTGACACCTGCGATGCCAAAGCTTCCGCTGTTCCAGTACATGGAGAAAGAATTCAGCTATTGTTTACATGGAATTTCTAGAAATATAAATTTATAAAGTAGATAATGACTGATACTTTGCTAGAACTCTGATACGACAAGTAACCAATACATAAAAATTTTCTGTCTCTAAATGAATTTCTAAACCTAAGAAATCTAACTTGAATTTCCTCAGAACTGATACAGTACGAGTATACTTACAGGCCGCAAGGAGCATGTCGTCATGTACACGGATTGCCCCAGACATTACCAAACCAAGTCCAAATCCTGGAAATATATAAGCATTGTTTGCCTGGTAGGAACGAAGCAAGTGAATCAATTCAAAGATCAGAGTATCTCAATCTGCAATCACACTGGTTCGGGAAAAGGTATACAGAAAACTTATCAAAACCTGGCCAGATACGTATGTTTTGCCATTATATTCAACGGGAGCAAATGGACTGCCACTAGCAAATATTGCACGGCCCTGCAAAAATCAACAAAGGGTTCACTAGCCCTCCGCTTTGAGTCATCCATGCAAAAGTCCAATCAAGATTATCTCGACAACTTGGTTAAGATGGTATAGTATATAACATGGGAAGCTCCTTTACCTCACTCCAGGTGTAAGCCTGTTCAGCAGTGCATTCAGATTGCGAAGTTGGGTTTGAGAGAGCAAGAATTAAGGGTTTCTGCGCTTCATACAAAAAGGATATTAGGTTCTATTCTTGAAATTGATGGCCAATCTGCATGCAGGAGATTTAAGAATTTATATGGATAGTAACCTCGTTGAAGGAGGCCATGGCCTCAACCACTTCTTGCGTAAATGTTTGTCCCACTCCAGATGATCCAATCAGCACAGTTGGTTTAATGGCCTATTAGAAATCAAATGGCTAACAATTTTAAAACTCCGAAACCCTAAGCTGATACCACAAATGATACTGCCTTAGTGAAAAGAGAAACACTTGGAAAGGGCAATTAATCAGGCAGTTATCCAGCAACAAATAATGATGAAATTGCAGGCACTGGAACTTATTATTTTCAAAAGAAAACAGGTACTGGAACTTTTAACCAAAATAAATATAAAAAGTTACACGTTATTTAGTTTCTACAAAGTATATAAAATGATTGGAAATGTGTTGAAATTTGGCTAACTAGCATATATTATGCCTCTGCAGCAACAACAACAACTAAGCCTTTATATTATGCTTCTACAGAGGAGAGAGGGCGGGGGGGGGGGGGGGGGGGGGGGGGGGGGAGGGACCTATTAAAACTTTTATCTTCTTCGCCTCGTAGACTTTCTTCTTCGCCTCGTAGACTTTCTTTTGCCTAGGAGAATTTGGAGCATAGCTCGATTCACAAGCTTAAATCATTATATTAACAAGCTAAGCTCGGACCTTGGCTTTATGGTGAACCTTTCTAGTTCGTAATTTTCTTGAAGGAATTTACCACAAAGTCAAAAGGTTCAAGATCAAGCTTACAGAAAAGACAAATTTGGCCAACTTTTACTATAGATCCTTCCAAGTTTATAATAGTATTTCAAGTCACGTCATCTTTCGGGGGGGATGCACTTTGGTGATGGTGAATGTTATACACAAGGATTTATAAAACAAAAATATTTGTCAGTCACTACGTACACAAGCAAAAGGAATTCTAGATTAAATCATGAGGTATTCAGTAAAGGTAGGAATCACGACCCACTAGGAATTATGGAAGCAGACAACATTGGTGATTGAAATAATGACCTCAAGAGACATATCCTAAAATGTGAAATTAAGAGGTTTATAAACAAAATAATGAGCAAATTTGGAAAGAAATTGATGATGAAAAGACACAATTGTGCCATTTCTATTGAAGAAACAACTTCACACCTTTACAGCATCGATGAGTTCCTTAACAGGTTCATGTTCATGCGCCCATGGTTTTTTGAAGTGTTGAAGAGACTCCAACCGGGACTTAACAATCAATCCCTGAAAAATAATCTCTATAAGCTCTAATGATAAAAAATTTCAAATGAAAAGGGTGTTTATATTTAAAATGTTGGTGAAATGAATATATAATCTATTTCTATGACATGCTATCTCTCTATGTATGTGCATGTTGCGTGCATGCACACATCTTCATGCAGCTGAGAATTCTATATTCTGCATTTAGCACCATTTCTTACCTTCGAATCAACAAGCCATATCTTCTCGCGGCACTCTTCCACTGAAGCCTTTGTCTGCAGCAGTTTTATACAAAATAGTGAGCTAACAGATGAAGCTATATGTATAATCTAATGAATCACAACTGAAAGCTGGCAGGTTTAACTGCATATAAAAGTAAATTACGAGCTTATATACCTGCTTTGACATCTCAAGAGCTATCAGTTCTGCAATACCAGTACCAGCCTGAAAGATTCAAAGCAAATATCTGATCAATCAGGCATTCTGAGATGGAAGAAGAACAAATTTAGTTTGAATAAGAAACATAAAGCTACAAAAAAAGGTTTACTGGTAAGCAGTAACTATATGAGTTGTTTCCACTAAAGGCTATTGAGGATCATCTTCATGCATTATTTGCAAGTTGCAATTTGTTGGGAGAAAAGTTTGACACGTGTGTTATCCACAATTCTCATTTAGGGTGGTATTTTCAAGGATGACCTGTGGCAGGACAATTCTCTCCGCGTTGTATCAAGTATCTGCATCTCTTTCTAAGTGAATCACATAGGAGCAACATTTTAAGTGTACTTCAACATATCACTAATTTACCTCGCAGAAAATGGAGGGAAATAACCAGAAATTTGGTACTTAAAACATCCCTCAAGCTAAGATTATTGCTCTTGAAGCTTATCAATCAACTATATATTTCCGAATAAACCAAGTTGAACATGAATTATTGCCAAGTTAAGGAACAACGCAAAAGTTGACTGTTCGTTGCAAACACTATGAAATTGCCTTTTCTATGAAGTTGAGTTTACCCTCAATGAGAGAAAAGCTACTAAAAGGTTAAATGTGGATGCATAAACACTTCTAAGATTAATCCCATGAGCTTTATAATTGTAAGAAATGGCGTATGAGTCAACAATTGACCAATGACCACTCTTTTAATATTACTTTATAGAGTTTCTTCTTCACAGATCGTCATCGAATTGTATGTACAAACTAGAAAGTAATATTAGAAGAACCCATGTGGTGTATCTATAGCTAGAAAGACTCTGGTAGAGAATACAGTCTTTATAGTGTAACTATACGCAACAAATTGGCTTTAAATATTTGATTAAACTGCGAAACTTGTTGACTGTCCGCAAAACATGGTTTATGAGCACTAGCAAAGATTAAGAAAATGAAAGAAAATCCAAGAGCAAAAGCAAATGATGAACCTCGCCAGCCCCAAGGAACAAGAATCTATGGTCACCCAAGGTTCCACCAATCAACTTCAATGACGCAACAAGCCCTGCTAGGACTACAGAAGCTGTCCCCTGCATTGGTCAATGAAAGCAGACTAGTAATTCTCCAAAGTATCAACCAATCTTAAGATTTAACAGATTATGGATTTAATGAGTAATGCAAGGGTTTAGCAAATTATAGATTGAGTAATGCAATGGTAAAATAATCTTGATTATACCTGAATGTCATCGTTGAATACAAGATGAGTCTTGCTGTACTTTTCAAGCAATTCAAAAGCATTATGGTTTGCAAAGTCCTCAAACTGTAAATGGGGAACATCAATAAGATAGGCAGAGATCAATTAAACTGCTATGGTATTTTGTAAATATC
This sequence comes from Dracaena cambodiana, assembly GCA_036321105.1. Taxonomy (NCBI): domain Eukaryota; kingdom Viridiplantae; phylum Streptophyta; class Magnoliopsida; order Asparagales; family Asparagaceae; genus Dracaena; species Dracaena cambodiana. Next base: position 44,221,831 of record JAYEPQ010000006.1, read on the forward strand.
TTTGCAGATACAAAGTACGAAAAATTCACCTGTATTAGGACTTTCTCCCCATAGTTTTGCTTAACAGCAGACATGAATTCATCTAGAAGATCTGCATATTCCTATAGAACAAATTTAATTGCTCTGCTCAGTACTACAACCAGTTGATCAGTTAATAAGAAAATGAAAGTGGACAAAGCGGTTTAGTACCTGTCCAGTAGCACGCCTTTGCCTTAACCCAATATAGAACTCATCATCCAACAACTTCTTATTGTTTGTCCCCACATCAATAGTGATGGGTAAGCACTATAATGGATACAAGAAATAAAGTCAATATAAGAAATAGGCACCATTGAAGATTCATTTAATGTGAACAAAAACATATGAAATAATTAATTTCTAGGAAAGTAAATAGGAATTCACGAGTAGTGAAATGCTTACTGCAGATGGACGAATCCCTCCAAGAGCAGTATACAAAGAAAGCTTGCCCACAGGGATTCCCATTCCCTTCGTAAGTTGCAAATAAAAGTCATATCAGCAAGAAATTCCCTAACCAAATAAAGCATTATTTTATAAAAGGAAAAACGTTTACCTGGCAGCCAAGATCTCCAAGCCCCAAAATACGCTCACCATCAGTGACCACGATAACTTGAATCTTCCTCTCGGGCCAGTTCTTCAACACCTCGAGGATCTTTCCCCTGCATGAAGCACAACTCAGAAAACACAACTATAAAGAGAAACAAATATAAAATAGTAGCTATACAAAGCAAATAACCTACTTTTCCTTCAAACTGATATATAGGCCCTGCGGACGAGAAAGAATGCTCCCGTACTTCTGGCAAGCCTCGCCAACAGTCGGTGTGTAAACAACGGGAAGCAACTCTTCTACATTATCAATCAAAAGCTTGTAAAAAAGCCTCTCATTCCTCTCCTGAAAACATAGTTTAAATCAGCCGCCATTGAAATAAATTAGCATTTAAGAAACCCACAAATAGCAGAAATATAAGTCGAAAATACCTGAAGATCCATCATTGCCATGTAACGTTGCAGAGGGACTTGGTACTGTCGAAGAATATGCATCATCTTCCTTACCTGTGATAAGAATAACAATAAACACATAACCAAGTCATATTTACCTACAAAAAGTATATAATTGGTTCCAACAAGAGGAGCATAGGAACCTGAAGTTCTTGGGAGGCAACAGCCGGCGGCAAGAGGCCTCGAATGAAGTGAGCGTCCCTCTCTTTCTCAGAAAATGCAAGCCCTTTGTTGTGGCGCGGATCTCTCAACAAAGAGTGACCACTTATGAAAAAAGAGCCGTTATGTTAGTAGAATTGCCCAAAAAGGTAACCGGAATTGAGCAACGCTAACTAATTGATTGAAAGTTCTGCATGATTGCCCATCATCGTGTTCTACTTGTTCTTTTCTCTTTTGAGGAAAAATTAGCTATCCCATCATGATTAAAAAACAAGATATAAGTTCTGAACTCAGCAAATGTTCTTGAAAGTTGCAACCGATGCAAGATCTCGTAGATTGCTATCGCCATGTAACTTTAGAAGAACGAGATCCAAGGCTCGATAACTAAATAAATTCTTTAGTGAGAAAATTTATCTAGAGTGCTCCAGGAAGGGAAAAACAGAAGTTAACTAACAAAAACAGGTAATAAGTATTACCTATATAACTTTCAGTAGCCCTGTCCCCATGGATCGCCTGGTCCAGATTTAGGCCAGGTTTCCCCTTGTGCCCAGAACCGGACCCAGCAGGTCCAGGCGGAGCCCGGGCCAATTAGCCAGGGAAAGCCTGTTTTGATTTATTTTTTTTAAATTAAAAAATAATTTAAAAAACAAATAAAATTTTTTAAATTCTTAAAAAAATATATAATGCACATGAAATTTTCTATATTAAATTTGAAATTTTATTTTTCAGCAGAATTAATAAACTAGTTGGCTTCCGATATCATATTTTATATATTACGAATATATTTATATAGTTTAAATCAAAAGCAGTCACAACAATTTACCATTGTCTAGCTTGGTTAAAATAAGCGTTAATTATAATCAGACCCCTGTAGTATTGGAAAGTGAATCTCCTGAAACTTTAACACTGTTAGTGAGAGTTAGTTATTATCATTCCTCTTTTATACTAAAGTGCACTCCTTAACTCTAATACATGTTTTAATCTCGTCCCTTTTTTTAACCAGTACACTTTCTCTCTCTTTCTCTCCTCTCTCTCTCTCCTCTTCCCTCTTTCTCTCAGTCACTCACGCACCCACTTCCTCTCTTAATCCCATCCCTCTATATTTTTGGGTTTTTTGTGTATGAAACTCTATTAAGCTTAAAATTTGAGAATGATTTTCTTTACATTTTATTTCTAACTTTTTAACTCTAACTTCTTAACTCTCTTAAATCTCTCTTAGTTGCTGGTAGCAGCAGCAGCAAGCAGAGGCAGCTTGCAGCAGCTGCTTCTGCTTGCTGCTGCAGCTACTGCTAGCAGCAACTAAGAGCAGCAGGTACTGCTACTTCTCATCTTTCCTGAGAATATTTTGACTTTTTAGAACACGTGCACATCACGTACCCTTCTAACTCACGTTAAATTCACACTGTTAGGATGTCCAGAGGGTTTTTTGAGAATTTTAAACTTCAGAAATGTTAAGTTACACAACTCCAATAATATATGAGGTCTGACTATAATTAATCCTCAAAATAAATGATTTTGATCTAAAAATCTAAGTTCAAATTCCACTAAATATCAATATTTAATTAATTTTTAAAAAATATATATAGGTTGAGAACCGGGCGGACCCGCCTTTGGAAGGCCATATCTGGACAGGTTCCCAAGGAGCGCACCACCTTTCCTAGTAAGCCCTGTAAATAGTCTTTGTTTTATCATCCGGACTTTTCAGTTAAAATGTGAACTCACTAGGAAAAATGGTGCGCTCCTTTGGAAACTCCCACATATCTGGGTCCCAGGTATACCCCGTAAACTGGGCATTGACTAGTCAGCCCAGGCCCAGTCTGGTCGCCCGAATAATTTTACTTTTTGGACAGGTCTAGCTTTAAGACACTCTCAAAATATATAAATAAATATAATAACAACTTAATAGAAAAAGAACCATAAAGAATGAACATGTGACGTTGATTGGGCATCTACTTCTCCATTTCCGTACTTCTTCTCATTACAGCCTCTTTAAAGGAAACAGATGGGGAAATTGTACTAGTTAATCTAATAATTTACCAGAAATAACATCACGATTCAAAAAAATGCTTGAAAATTATTATTTACCACAGTCAAAATTGATTCTTAATGTAAAAAAACTTGGTAAATAGAAAATATATCAAAAAAAACAAAGAATAAATAGAAAGGAAAGATAAACAACTTGCTTCCCGTTTTCGACAGCATCCAACCACCAACGGCCAATACTATGCAACAACATTAAAATACAATTAAAGGATAGAAAAATGTATTAAAAAACAGCTCCAATAAAGCACTTCACGAAATAAATAAATTAAAGAAAAAAATTAAACCCATAAAAAAAAACGTGATAGTCTCATGATCATATAAAAACAAGGTCCTCTCAACTTCACCAAATCGGTTTCAAGAAATTATGGCCACTGCTCGGGTCACATCGATGGAAGCACAAGAATCCAAAAAAAGCTACGATGCTTACAAAACAAATCAAAATTAAAAAAAATATTAATTTCAGAAAATGACCAAACTAATCAAACAAATTAATACCTTAATTGTTCCCAAAATTTAGGAGTATTATATTAAACACATCTCAAATCTCATCGACTATTTTATCGAGAATCCACCACAATAATATTAATTTCCAAATCCATTATTCATTCTTTATATCATTTCGATATTTACAAGAGTGATTCCATATAAATTCGCCGCCTGCGTCTTCTATTAAAATAACATTAAAATAAAGAAGAAGAAGTATACAGACAAAAATACCCCCAGAACAGAACAAGTCAATTTTTACAAAAAAACTGCAACAGATCCGATCCAATCGAGCAATGCTGAAAAAAACAAATCTCAAAAAATTGGATGCAAAAAAAGGATGAAAATAATTTGATACCTTGCAACGCTGACGCTCCAAGGTGTGATGCACTGGTCCTCGGTGGCGCGATCCTCGCCGTAGGGGTCCTGGACCCCACCGCCGACGACCGGGGACTTGGGGTCCACCACCTCGTCGATCACGTTCTCCGCCGACATCACTAGCTCAGCCGCTGCCGCCGCCGCCGCGGCCGCCTTCGCCCTCTCTCTCTCCCCACTACAAACAACTGAAACCGACACGCTCCTCCTCCGATTCCGATACGAGCGAGATCTGACGCTCCCCTCGCCTCCTCCTCTCTTAAAGAAGAGCACACAAACAAACTGAGTCCCTTTAATAACCAATTTATTTCTAAACTTGTTTGCACAAATTTAGAAATATCACTGGGGACACGTGTAAATAAATTTTAAGTGGAAATGGGAGGGGCTGTGTTGAATAAATTCCACTCACCAGAAAGGTGGCGCTGCCGCGGTTGAGATTGAGCGCGAGCATGGCTGTGCCGTTTGAAGTTGAACGCCGAGGAGACAGAAAATGCAGCGTGAGAGAGAAAATGTAGCGTGAGAGAGAGAGAGAGAGAGAGACCCGACTTGGACGCTTGAACTAGCAATAAATAGGTGCAAGGAATAAATAAACGGGGGCGCCGAAGCTTGCCCGCGTTGTGGTGTCCCGCGGGGGAGTGGGGTTTTGGGAGTTGGCATAGGATAAGATATAAGTGGGTTGAGGGTGTAACGGACCGGGGTCTTTTAAGGAGTATCGAGGGAAGGTGAGATGATTGTCCGGCGTCTCCGAATTTGTCGCCAGATCTGAAAAATTGTGAGAACGGGGGGAGCGTACGCGCGTGTGCTCTTTTTCAATATTTGTTGTTTTATAGAAAAAGAAAATTGAATTTTTTAACTGAAATTGTTTGGGTTCTCCTTTCAGATAAAATCGGTGATTTTCTATTTTTATTGATGAACAACTCTTACCCAACTTCTCTCTTCTTTCTCATTATATTTCTGCTAGATGATTTCTTAGGAAGCTTGATGGTGCATTTGCCAGTGGTTTCTATTTTTATTTTATTTTTTTTCTTGGTTTTTCACTCTGTGCCGCTTTTTTACAAAATAAGAAATCATATTTTTTTTCTTTTATTTTGCTTCTAAAATGTACATATATTTTTGGGGTTTTTACATATATGTTACTTAAATCTTAAAAAATTAGAATTTAATCCCCCAAATCTTCATATTTATAATTTAGTCCACAAATCCTTTAAATTACCTCACTTTAGTCTCAGTCATATTTTTTCTCCGAATTTTCCATTATACCTATGAATACTTTAATCATCACTTTACTATTCCTCATTTCTTCCTCTTCTTATTGGGTTCGCTCAACATTTTTCTTTTCTCTTTCTTCCCTCCTAGTTAATTTCTAAAGTGAACTAATTAACGGGAATTCAATAAAAAGAGGAAAGAGAGAAAGGAAAAGAATGGAGAGAGGAACTTAATAATAAAAGAAAGAGAGGATGAAGAGAGAAGGGATGACTAAAGTAAAGTAACTCAGGAGTATAACGAGAAATTCAGGTAAAAAATATAACTGAGAGACTAAAATAAGGTAACTTAAAGTAATTGAGAGACTAAATTATAAATATGAAGATTTAGGAAACTAAATTCTAATTTTTAAATATTTAAGGGATATATATGTAAAACCTCTTAATGCAACGATATTCAAGTTGAGTACTTACGATAAATCAAATTTAGAAACTCTTTTAGAAAGGAAATATATATCACTGGAGGCAAAGCTTCGTTAGTAGGGAAGTCATAATTGTTGATCCCATTATCAGTTTGCCGCGTAGATTGCAGGTTCGAAGGACATCACTGCATGGTAATTAGAATCTTAGTAGAGGTTGTATTAGGGCCGATAAGTAAGACTAATTGGCCACAAAAATGCATTCTGTTGCCGTGTTACTTGAGGGTTTAATGATCTGATGGTGATCCGATAACAGCGATTGCGATCGAAGATCTTGTGTCATGCATATGGCATCAATCAGAATTGACGATGGTCCAACCTAACAAACCTTTTATTCCAAGTATTTGGGGTAGGCTATATGAACAAAAAAAAAAAAGAATCACGCCAGATCGATCACTTTGATATTCCTTCTCCATTCATTTCTATTAAGTAATATCTCCTTATTTAAATCTCTAAACTCTATATTTTTGCGTATCATCTCAATTTATATTTTCTTCAGTCTTTCCTTCGTTCTTTTAACTTGTCCTATATTGATAAACTCCCCTTTTCGAACTGGTGCACTTGTAGGCTTACGTTGCACATGCCCAAACCATCGTAAGTGATTTTCTCGCATCTTCTCATCTATAGGAGCTACACCTACCTTAGCACGAATATCTTCATTTCTCACTTTTATCTCTCTTAGTGTTACCGCATATCCAATGGAGTATGCACATCTCTACTACACTTATTTTCTGTGAATGACGTTTCTTTATAGCCCAGCATTCCGTATCATATAATAAAGCTAGTCCAACCTAACAAAGAAACGCAATTAAGCAGGAAGGAGGAGGAGAAGGCTGGCCCCAGAGCTTTTGCCAGTTCAATCCGAACTAGTCCTTGGAGCAGTTGAACGTATTCATGAGGTTCGTGCGACTTGCCAATTTTAGTTGAGATTTATTATTGGGTAGGTGTTGCTGTCAATTGGTCAGGGCGTAAATGGAATGGATGGTCCGTGGAGGTTGGCCAGATTGGACTCGTTCTATCCCGAGCTCAAAATGCGCATTACACGATTTCGGGATCTTTCTGTGGTCAAACGATCTGGCACGGTATACATTGGGTTGGTGACCGTCTCATGGAGAAGGACATGGGACTTGGGAAATCGATATAATTTTACAAAGTGGTACACTACTTTACTTTTTCTTTCTGAAAAAAGAATCACGTGTATTGATTCTTCTGCCAGAGGGCCTGTATCAGCATTTGATAACAACACATTCAATATTCTTCTGCTAGAGGATTTGTATCAGCATTTGATAACAACACATTTATATGTCAGTATTCTTCTGCTAGAGGATTTGTATCAGCATTTGATAACAACACATTTATATGTCAGTATTCTTCTGCTAGAGGATTTGTATCAGCATTTGATAACAACACATTTATATTTTATGATGCGTCTAAACACAAAACTGAGAATCAGTTTGAACCAAAAATTTAAACCATTAGGTCAATGCCTCAATTTTGTATTTAAACTTATAGACTTTCTTTGTCCTTTCCGATATGGGACTTTACTCACATATGAATTAACTTAACTATCTTTCCCTTCATTGTGAATATACCAACTTAACTTTGGCAACCATTCACGTGGAGGCAGACACGTAAGAAACCAAACCTAAAATTAATCCGACCAACTTAAATTTGGCATCTATCCACGTGGAGAGCTGACACGTACGAAATCAAATCCAAAATTAGCTCGACCAATTCGGGCTTCAAATATCGGCTTCACTCCCCCTTAGACCATATCCTGGCCCATTGACCCGACGACAAGTTGGTCCGAACCTGAGTTCTGATACCACTTGTTGCGAAAGGCAGATATCTTGCCTATGCAAATAGGCACCCAAAATAGGGCTTTGTGTCTTGGGTTTTAAGTATCTAAAATAATTAGTTATTATATTAAACTGTTATGAGAAAACAACTTTTATTTTGAAAAGTTTTCAAATATGAAAAATTCCAAGGTGTAATTTTGGATTTTTGGATTTTGGAAAAATTTTCTTATTCTTGGGGAACTTTCCAATTTACCAAAGATCTTTATAATTTGAAACTTTGGTAATAGTGAATTGATTGTTGGCACCCGAGAACGTAGGTATCATTTACCGAATCTCGTTAAATTTGTATCTTCTCTTATTTTGTATTAGTTTTTTTATGGCATTATTTTGAGTGCCTATTTGTGTGGGCAAGATATTTGCCTTTCGCAACAAATAGCAACATTGAAGTCTGTTTCCAGTACATGTGGTAGAGTGCTTACACAGTGGAGGAGCTTTATGGTGGCTGTACATATACTTGAAGGATTAGCTGAATGCCGAATACATAAATCAAAAAATGAGCACCATTTTGAAAAAGATAATTCACTAGATGATGATTGAAAATCTCTACAGAAGATTGTTTCCTTTTCAATTTTCAATATATGAATGTATTAAAAATGTATTTTCTTTTTAATCCATGTATCTTACTTAAAACTCATAATATTCTAATAAGTAATACATAAAGCAAGTTGAGGGTGATGCTTACGGTTCTCTCCCATCTCTTCCGATTTTGTGTGATATCCAAAAAGTTTTTATGGAGTCAAATTGTATTATATGTAAAGATATAATTTTACAAAGTTGACGGTGAAGTTATATTTGCATCAGACCGATCAAGAGTCGGTCGGAGTTCAGTTGGATTCCTACCTACAAACACCTGGTCGGAGCCTCGCCTCCTCCTCTTGGTCAGAATCGCTCGAAAATCTTTGACAATTGCCTCTTTGGACTGATTGTACACCTCTAGTTAAGCCATTGTGCTAATTTCTGATTCCTGAGCAAGTTCTTAGGTCCCTCACCCTATTTTTTCTGACTAGTCCCTTCAACTGAAATTGGACCGTAATCCCCATCTAATTAAAAAGGAGTATTGTCCCCGGAGTAATTGCATCTTAATTTGACTAGCCCTCTCAACTGAAACAGGACCTTTGACAAGCCCAAGATCATAATCCCCATTCAGTGAGAGGAGCATTTTTCTTAAAGACAAACCAAACATAGCCTAAATACCCACCTCAAAAAAATAAAAACAAAGAAAAAAGTATCTGGTAAATGCTACCCAACGAGTTTAGGGGCATGAATCCGTACCATAAATAAGGCTAGATGCTAAGCGGGAACTAGGTCGTTAATAATATAGGTAATTCAAACAATGGTCATTTTTTTCTTCGTGAGCCCCTAATTTCTTAATGAGCCCAATAAGAATTTAAAATATAGATATTTTTTTTATTAAGCCTTATTTTTTAATCTCTTTTTCCTGAATTGCTCTTTCCATTTCTTCATTTTCCAACAGCAGCAACGGTGACGACAATAGCAACGGCGGCATTAGCTGCCTGCTGTTACTGCTGCTACTTGTTGCTACCGTCGCTGTTGCTGCAGGTGCAGCAGTGGCGCAACAACTTCCTGCTGCTACTTACGCCGCTGCCGCTCGTTGCTGTTTACAACGATGGTGGGACCCACTAAGAAAAGAGATTGAGGATTTTTTTCTCTAAAAAAATTATGATAAAAGGAGAGAGAAGAATGGAGAGGGGAATCTCAATAAGAAGAGGGAGGAAGAGTGAAGAGATGACTAAAGTGAAGGGTATACGGAAAATTAGGACTAAAAATATAAATGGGAACTAAATTGTGATAAATTAAAGGATTTGGAAACTAAAATATAAATATGAAGATTTAGATAACTAAATTCTAATATTTAAATATTCAAGGGAAAGATATGTAAAATCCCCATGATAAAATAATATATATATATAGACAGTCTCGAGAGGATTTTAATTTTAAAAATACAAAATAAAAATAAATAAAACCAATGGCCGAGGAAGATCCATTCACGGAGACCCAAATCCCCCACCAGAAAACCGTCGGCGGTCAACTCTTCCCCGCCGTCGTCGCCCCAAATCCAGCAGTCGAGCTCGACCTAGACCGGTTCATCGAATCAATAAAACCCCACAAGCACCGGTTCGAGGAGCTCCTCCAACGCAGCGGCGCGGTCTTGTTCAGAGGGTTTCCTGTTCGGACCGCGGCGGACTTCGACCGGACCGTCGACGCGTTCGGGTGGGATGAGCTGCCGTACGTCGGGGGTGCCGCTCCGAGGAGTAATGTTTTGGGTCGGGTCTTTACTGCTAATGAATCGCCGCCCGATCAGAAGATCCCCTTCCATCATGAGATGGCTCAGGTGATGCTGGATTCTCCTTTTGTTTGCAAATTACTTGACAACTTTTATCGTTGGGAATGTTTCAAGTTTGATTTTTTTTTTTAAAAAAAGTAAAATTTCGGACAATATTATTCTAGGTTATTTGAGTGCTGTTTGTCTTGCTACATGCTATGTAAATAATTCTGGCGTCCCTTTGAGTTAAAATTCCTTAACTTTTTCACTGTGATTAAGCACTGAATTAAGAATTTGATCAACTTTGTTGTTTTTCACTGCCCAAGTCCTTTCACTGAATTCGACTTTTTTAACCGCTAAAATTAGTTTTGTAGTGTCACTCTGAATTTGTCCTATATATATATATTTATTTATTTTGTTATCTCAAATTAAAGATTAATAGTTTAGTATTGTGATAGGAATGCAAGCAATTGCAATCTATTTTGGGATGAATTGCAATTCAGCAAAAGTGACTAACAAATGATGATTTGTTGATGCAATCATATATTATTGTCGTCTCAATCCAATAAATAATCCCATAAAGATGGAAACGTATGCTACAGTAATTCTGCCCTAATTCTAGTCCAATCCAATTGAAAAATTCTCTCTGGCAGTTGTTCTCTTGGATTCCGCCTCAGTCCTTAAACTCCCTTTGTTAAGCAGTCAAGCTGTTAGTGTTTTAAGTGAAATGAACTTTGTCTTGTATTTTATAAATGTTTCTTAAAAAAAAAAAAAAAAAAAAAAAAAAAAACAAAGAACTGTAAGGACACTTGTATATTTGAATGAATTGGAGGCCATCATTGTATTTATTTGTATTCCTAACACAAAATAAACAAAGCAGTCAAGCTGTTAGTTGCACTTCACTCCAAAGTAGTGTATTTATTTGTATTCCTAACACAAAATAAACAAAGCAGTCAAGCTGTTAGTTGTACTTCACTCCAAAGTAGTGTATTTATTTGTATTCCTAACACAAAATTAAACAATCTCTTTTACATGAGTAACAATTAAAAAGTTTGGGTTAAGTTCATCATCTCATTTAATAACTAATTTATTTTTGGAGTTGAGAGTTAATTCAATGCAAGAATTTAGGTTGTGAAATAGAAAAAGGAATTTGACCAACTTGAGAATTCGATGCTCAAATACAATTAAACAAACAAGGAAGTTTAACCCAAGGGACAAGAACTTAATTCTTCACATGTCAGAACTCCTTAGATATGATTCACTGAGCTAATCAGCCGCATAATCCTAAATTGTTGTTAGAATACTAAAATTTGTTGTTGATTATGTATTTGTCACTCAAAACCATATCATTATAACTTTTCTTAATTAACTTTTTTTTTTAAAAGAGTTTCTCTGGGATCCTATCAATAGGATTTGAAATTCAAATACTATCAAGTGTAAACTAGAGCAACCAATTTAGAAGCCAATATTATAGATGTGATTTATTATATCTGTTAAGTTATATGAGAGATCACTTTTATAGAGATATAAGTAAATAGTTTCCAAGACGGATCTATACCTATAAGAATATATTTCAAATAGTCTAATCTAACACTCCCCCTTAAATTGGAGTATAAATGTCAATTGTGCCCAATTAGTTACCTAAACTAGTAAACACTGTTGTTGATGCAGTTTTAGTAAAGATATCAGCCAATTCTTTGAACGATGGAGTAAATGGAGTATATATCACTTTCTTCATTACAAGATCTTAAACCAGATGACAATCTACTGCTATATAATTGGTACCATTATGAAATATTGAATTTTGAGCAAATATAAATAACAAACTATAGATAGTTGCTTGATCATCATAATTTATGGGCATAGGACCCGTTAGCTTAAAACCAAATTCAATCCGCAAATTCTTTAGCCACAATAATTCGCACGCAGTTTGTACTGTAGCTAGCTCGATACTCTACATCAACATGAGACCGAGACACTACATACTGTTTCTTATTCCTCCATATTACTAAATTAACCCCAACAAATATAAGGTAACTAGTGGTAAACTTCCTATCACCTTTGTCTCATGTGTATCTTAAAATCCGAGTATACAGAAATGTGAACATGTCCATACTTTTTATAGAGAAACCGTTTTCTAAGAAAACTTTTAATGTAAACAAGAATTCTCGAAGCAGCTTTTCAATGAATATCCTTGACTTACGCATGAATTTGCACAGTAAGCCAATAACAAAAGAATCTCGAGTCTAGTAACTATGAGATAAATAAGTTTCCTGATCATCCACCCTTCTATAATGCTTAACATCTCCCCTTGTGGAGAATGAAAAGGCATTCATAAAGCTCAAAAACTTTAGGGATATTTTTGTCATTGTCACATTCCTCTTAAGGGTATCTCAGATCTACTTAGCAGTCTTCAAGAACATAACATTGAATTCTTTCTTTACTATTGGAGAGTCAGGTAATAACACAACAATCATGAGTGACCAATCAGGAAAAGATGGATGCCTAACATCTGGTGGACTATCAAGAAGATGTTTAATTTTTTTTTTTTTGAATACCAACAAACATATGAAAAAACACATGAAAAGACTGAGACCATAACAAATGATTATTTTCATTTAATTTGACAGTTACGTGGAAGCATATTTTTGTCCAATAATGAAAATATCGCCTTATGAAACCCGTTATTTTGCGTTACGAAACCTAAAGGAGCCCCAGCACTATGTAACAACTAAAAATAATTTAGTGCACTGCAACAATACTTTTTTTTTATGTTACTTTATATAACGTTACGTTAAATTATGTTAGGTTACATTATTTACTGTTATTTGTTTTAGTAATTTTTATGTTGTTGATTATAATTTTGATTATTCACGAATTATTGTAATTTTCTTACTTAATTACTTGTTGGCTTGTTTGATTACTTGTGGAATTACGAACTCACTAATTTGCGATTGCTTCCTTATTCGCTTATTGTAATTTATCTCCAGTTGTTGAAATTTCTTGTTAATTTTATTGAATTTTTAGCTAAACTGAAATTAACAATTACAAATAAAATAAATTGAATATTACAAAATATAAATTACAATGATAATACCTAGAACTGAAATAAAAAATTAGAATATTGTTTCTTGTTTAGATGATGACTGGAATTACGGTTACGGAGTTAGTATAATTTATGAAGATAAATGTGAAAATTATTGTAAAACATAATATAAAATTAGAATAGATTCTGTATTATAAAATATTTTTATATTCTTTTTTTAGAAAATTTAAATTCATTTCAATTAATAAAAGTTTTTTCATATAGTTTTATTTTTTTATTAAATAAATAGGAAATTGCATAATCTACGTTAAGCATTATGCTATATGCGACATAACCTAACAGAGGCAAAACATTAGTTACTATTAGCTCTATTTTAAATATTGTTTTTGTCACATTAGGCGTAGGATCATCAGCAACAATAGGGGAATCACTAGTAGATGAAGACTATATGGTAAAGATCGAAGCACAATTTACAATGGATCGATCCTACTACTAGTAGTAATAGAATCAATATAATGCTAAAAACAGTATAATTAGTAGCATTAACAGGTTGAAGGAGCAACAAGAATCATTCGAGAAGCGGGATGAGATGTACAAAGAGCTATCGAACTGGCACGAGCATGGGCAGCGGCAACGGCTACAAAAGGCAGCTGCGGCTAGGTGTTGTGGCAGCAGCTGCGGAAAGTAGCTGCAGCCGGAGCTGCCAGGCACGGGGCGAGAGAGGGAACGAGAAAGGTGGCTCTGGTTTTTTTAGACTGGAGGGTTAAAATTATGTTATAAAATAGCTAGTAAAATATTTTATTGTTGATATAGTAGATCACTCATATAGAGATATAAGCAAATAGTATCCAAGATGGTTCTGTACGTGATAAGGCTATTTACCCAAAATAGTCTAATCTAACAATATCTAACTAGCATAAATAAAAGAAATAATTTAAAGGAGTTTTCGCTATAAGCTAATATGTTGGAAAATGTCCGGTTTGAAATAGCACCGTGGAACATAAACATGTCTTATTGGCTAAAATCTTTAAAGGGTGTGATTTATGCTAACATCCTTATACATGTACATTCCGCCAATAAATAAAAAAAAAATCACATGGGCACTTTTTTCAAATTTCTGAATATTGTTTTTTATTATTTGTTACAGAAAATTGAGTTTTGTCTTCCCTTTCAAATCTGCATTTTTATCCAAGAAACAGTAGTAAAAGGTTTTATTGCTAATGTGTTGTTGACAGAAGACCTAGAGTGAGGGTGATTTCGTACTCACAACAATAACAATAACAACAACAGCTAAGCCTTCTGTTCCAAGTACTTGAGGTAGGCAACGTGAACCAAAAGATAATCACGCCGAATCACTCACACTGATAATCCTTCTCCATTAATTCATATTGAGTAATATGCCCTCATTTAAACCTCTAGAATCCATAGCTTTTCTTATTAACTCCATCCATATTTTCTTCGGTTTTACTCTTTTAACTTGTTCTATGTTGATAAATTCTCCTCGTCAAACGGGTGCATTTATAGGTCTATGTTGCACATGGCCAAATCATCGTAAGCGATTTTCTTGCATTTTCTTTTCGATGGAGGCTACAACTATTTTAGCACGAATATCTTCATTTCTCACTTTATCTCTCTTACTGTCACACATCCAACGAAACATGTGCATCTCTATTACACTTATATTTTATAAATGATATATTTTTATAGCCCAACACTCCGTATCATATAATAGACCTGTCATAATAGTAGTCCTATAAAATTTTCCCTTTAGTCTTAAAAGAATCCTTGATTTTGTACTCTTCTATAAAAAAATTGGAAGCACTTCTTAATTATGTTTTGCATAACACTTCAAAGGGAAAGAGACTCTTGCTCTTCATTTCTTTTCTTACTTTTTCTAAATTTTCTCTCCCCCTCCAAAAAAGGAAAAAAAAAAAAATCTAACCTTTTTTTTCCCACTTTTATATTTTTCTGTTTATTCAAAATTGTTAACAAGCTTCTTAAATGACAAAAGAAATGTCTTTGATATGCTGTTTATAACATTGTAGAATGCAATTGTTTGTATATTTCATTTAATCATCACTTGTTTCTCACAGGTTCCCAAGTTCCCATCGAAATTGTTCTTCTTTTGCGAGGAAGAGCCAAGAAGTGGTGGGGAAACTCCTATAGTTCTAAGCCATTATGTTTATGAAAGGATGAAGGTGAAACATCCGGAATTTGTGGAGAAACTGGAAGAGCTTGGTTTGATTTACACAAGAGTATTGGGGGCAGGAGATGACCCTTCTTCTCCTATTGGTCGGGGCTGGCAGTCGACATTTTTAACCAAAGACAAGAATACAGCGGAGGAAAGGTTTGCTAATGTTGCCTTCTCTTGTGATGTTGGCACAATTTATGCTTGTTTTTATATTTGTAAGACTTCACGATTTAATGACCCTTGATATTTTGCTGAAAAACTGAATGCATGTACTGGAATTGCATTATCTTTTCAAGTACATGTAGTCTGTGTATTCATATATTTCTACTCCTTGATATTGCACAAAGTTACAAAGAGTAAGCAAAGAGTATCACATAATTTGCATACTTTGTAATTCTGTAAGTAAATCTGCTAATGACATTGTTCGCAGCAGAAATTTGCTTTCCTTCCATTGAATACAGCTTAGATTACAATGAAAGTGAACAAGAAAAGAACAAACGAGAGGATTTATAATCTATCGCTCTCTTTTACAATGAATTGTGGGATCTCGTAGTGATGGGATCTAACTAGTAGTTCTTTTTGACGATCTGATGACGATGATTTTCTCTCTTGAAGATGGCGGTCGACTTGATCTTTATCTTCTCTGGCCTTCATGAATTTAAGGCTCTCACGCGTAACTCGAATTCTCCAAGATACCAAAAATATGATCGAAAAGATTGATTATTCCAAGATCTCTAGGGCTTCCTCAAAGGGGTATTTATAGCCTTAGGATAATATGAGAGTTTCTATTTAAATATAATTTGTATTTATCAAGGATTCTAATAAAATATCTTAGTTCTGATTTAAATCTCTTAATTTAGGGTTCTGATTGCACTTAATTTGGGTATTGGATAAGCCCAAATCTTAATCTCAATCAATTTAGGATTCTGGTTATCTGCTCACGCGGAGCTAATAGCATTAAAACGCGGAGCTAAAAGACCAGAACGCGGAGCTATCGATTAGCTCCGCGTTCTGCTCAAACGCGAGGCTAAAATAGCCAAACGCGGAGTTTAACTCCGCGTTCTGTTGTGGAAAACCCCATTTTACTTGGAAATTTTCACTGCCAACAGAACTCCCTTCAAAGTTTTCAAAATGGCTTAGAATTTAGCAAATTTTGAAATACTTTGGATTTTAAAGCTGAAAATGCGGAGTTAAAATACCAAGTTATTTTCGTGTTTTAATCATTTGCGCGGAGCTAATAGCTTCGCGTTTCAATGGGTAACTGCTTAGTAACTGCTCCGATTCTCGCGCCGAATACCAAGGGGCGGGTTTTCTCATTTAAATAGAGTGTTCTCTTCTTCTTCCTCACTCCAGTCGAAGAATTTTCCAGAGATCAGGGCTCAAGAACTCCGACGATCAAAAACCCTAGCAACCGACCAGTTCTTCTACCATTTGCATTCGATTTCTTCCAAAATCTCGAACTCAATAGCACCCAAGAAGATCGCGACCTCTTCTCGCGCTTCCTCATCATCGGCGGCCGGCGCTAGCAGCGACGGCAGCAGCCGAGGCAACGGCCATAACGACGACACAGTCTTCGCTACGCCTATTGGAGGTAAAAATCTCAACTTTTGGACTTTTTAGAATGATCTTGGGGTGATTTGGCTTGGTTTTAACTGTCCAATTACTTCTTTATCCGCGAGATCGCTGTTTTCCGACCGTACGGCTTGGAGAAGAAGAAAGGCTGGCCTTCTTCTACGCGAAATTATCGCGTTATCCTCGCGTTTGCAACGCGGGGCTATTTTGACTAGCTGTCGCGTTTCAACGCGAAGCTATAAATTTTTAGCTTCGTGCTTGTAAACGCGAGGCTATCTCCTTAGCTTCGTGCGGAGTTATTTTTAGCTTCGCGCGGACTAATTTTTAGCTTCGCGTTTTAGTGAAACGCGAGGCTATCTCCTCAGCTTCGCGCGGAGTTATTTTCGCTTCGCGCGGACTTATTTTTAGCTCCGCATTTCTATACTTAGAAGATTTTCTAAGTTTCTATAAAACTTTTTCTAACTCTCGATTCTTCTTTTGCAGTGGGGTATTCGGTGGACGCTCTCTCCCATAGGCACTACTTCGGATTCGCAGGGGGTGTATATATGACGGCCCAATTCCGTTTCACCACTGTTTTAGCTGCATACAAGCCGGGCCTGACGGAGCGCAGGAGAAATTAATCAGGTACCACCCTGCTACTGCACGGGAGATCATCACTGATGCAACTTTCGAGGCCACCAACCGAGAAGTGTTGGAGAAGCTTGCTTTTCTCTTTGGAGACGCAATGGGGCATTCAGACCAGATCCTCTTCGAAGAGGAGTGTATGTGGCTCCACCAGTTTGACGACCTGCTGATGTTTCTACCCAGCATGGAGCGCAGCTATCCTCTGGTCTATCTTCAAAGGTTCGCCATCCACCGTGAATTAGAGTGGGGGCTAAGTCAGGAGTACGACTTTGTCCCCACGGGAAAGTTGGGCGCACATGGGGCTTACCAAGATGGTCCCACAAGATATATCACCGGGTTGCTTCCGGGAAGAATCACCAAGGAGCACCTAGTAGGGGAGGTCTCAATTCGGGCACGAAATTTCCTTAGTGAGTTCATGGTGCAAGAAGGTCAATACCCAGCCAATGAATTTAGGATGCCTGGCTGGGTTTATTCTTCTGACAATATGTGGTGGGCCCGCCTTGTCCAATACATGATAGACTTCCATGAACCAGTTCTGAAGAAGATTGGCTTATACAAAGCCATCAGAAATGTTCAATTTGGAATTCCCCAGAACTCCTACCATTTTTTCAGTCTCCTGGAGATGGACAATTCCGAAACCGGCACCTTCTTTACACCAGTGGGTGAGGTAGGATTTGCTCTCCACGAGATGTTGAGGTGTCTGGGTTATCAATGGGTGAAGTCCTTTACGAAGAGTACATCCCTACCACCGAAGAGCTCAATATGCTGAAGGTAAGGGATGAGCGCATCTACGCCACTTATTGGGAGATGATGTGCCATTACCGCATCTGCGCCGACATGGCAGGTGTCCGTAATCAGGGTATCGGTCACAAGAAGTGGGTCGATTACCTTTTTGCAAACCTGAACTCCAAAGAAAGTTCAGCAACAGTTCACGGTTATGCTCCTGTTGACGTCAAGGAGATCGATCGCCGCATCGCCAAGACTCGTGCCATATTCTATACTGTTGAATCCAACGAAGGTGGATTCAATCCTGGCACCGTCTTCAAGAGCACTACCAAGCTCAGTTCCCAATATCCAATAGAGGTCTTATTGCTGGGTTCCTGATGCTGTGGTTAAAAAGATGTGTCGTGCCGTCATTGCCAAAAGAGGCGATTGCAATGAACGTGGTGTACCCAACAGTTCTACTTGTATACGGCCGACCTTTCGGACTCCTTGCCATGGTGTGCAACCTACAGAGCGGACTACGAGCGCTTTGTAATGGTTTTATTCTCGCCGACAAGGGGAAAGGGAAAGGAAAAGGCAAGTCAAAGGAAACTGTCAAGTTGAAGGCTCCAAACCCCTGGGTGGAGATGTCTTATACCTATTTAATGGCGTGGCTTGTCATGCACTGCCCCTCATTGATGAGTGCAGCTGAATATTTCTCCGGTGATAAGCCCTTCCTTGTGGAGTTTTACGAGCGCTCCTCATGGAAGAGTCATTACATGTCTCAAATCCGGAAGACACACCGCCAACACCAGAATTATGAAATCTTCTGGTGCTTCCCCGACTTTCCCGGTGGAGAATACGGGTCGAAATTTAAGGATATCTCGGGAACAAACAACTTCACCGTCTTATCCTCAGGGGCATTCTGGTGGCTTCTCAATATCCGACCCGGGCACTTGGTGTATCGTCAAGACACCATGTGTTATATTGAACCGTACACCCGAGCCGCTTCGCTCGTCAGTTTGGGTACTCAGCTCTATGTGGGTAAGCCAAACAAGAAGTTGGCCTACGAGGGGAATTTGTACGAAGGTGCCCGCGGCTGGTTCCACTTTGTAGCAGGTGGGACCGGGGCTGTATTCGTCTTGCCTCAGAAGTCGCCCGAACTGAGCATGACGCTGAGTTTCTGCACGTGGTACAGTGTCGCCAACGCTGATGTGCCCAACTTTTCCATCAACCGGAGTTGTTGCAAAGAAATAAAAGCCTTTTATTCTAGCCGCAAGGGTGCTAAAAGAGTAAGGGTAAAAGAAATGGACGAATTTCTTAGTGCGGCGGCCGATCCATCAGATGTTGTCGACTTTGATGATGATGACGATGATGGTGATGATGACGCTGATGTTGGAGGTGCTCCCCAACCCGTAGTCACTCGTTTCCGGAGTTCGACCGTCAAATGCCGCAGAGCCCCGAGAGAAGGGTCTGTCAAGAAGAAGAAAAAGTTGGCCCCGGAAACTCTAGTAGTCCCCCAAGAGGCAGCTGTCCATTTTGCCACGGACCTGCTGGCCTCAACTCTGCCACCTGGGTCAGTAGAGGAGAATATGCCCGGTGAAGCTCCTAACGCTCCTGATGCTCCGGCTCGCCTATCAACTGAAGACACTGGTGAGCATGCTGCGATGCAATCGTTAGGTGACAAAATGAGTGTGCTCTTGAATACGACGATGGCTCCTCCTTCAAGTCCAACTACAGGACTTGTATCCCCTGGTATGGTTCTCTTAGATTTTATATTCTATCTTCTGTTCATTTTTCTATATTTTATTTAACACTCCTTGTTTGCTTTCTGAGATGCAGGTAGTCAACTCCACTCTCCTATGCACTCAACTACCAGGGTGGAGTCCGAGGAGCTGGTCGACTACTTTGGCACCACCGGCTCAGTGGGTGGTCTGGGTAGTTCGGCGGAGGAGCTTGGTGTGGATTATTTCACACCAGCTCCTCTCTCTATTCCTACTTCAGCTCCTTCAATCGACGAACTCGGGAGTGATGATAGGATAGAGGTTGTCGTCGCGACCGCAGCAAGATAGGCTCCCTTATCTCCAAGTCTGCCATCTCCAACACCAATGGTTTGCTCCGAGAAAACCTTTTCAGTAGTTGTTGGTGTGCCCTTTGCTCCTCAGCCAGCAATATTGACACCGTCAACGATAATGGTTGTTGAGACACCGGTGACTCCCGCTCCAAGTCATCTGCCAACAGGAGACGAAGAAAATTTGAAGTTCTCATTCGAAGCCACTTCTGTCACAGGAGGAGTTTTGGGTGAAGACACTCCATCATCTACCCCTGCTGGTGGTGCTGCTCGAACGACCTGTACCAATGATACTTCTCCTCGGATTCCCAGTTCTGCCAAGTCCATATTGGCTTTACTGGCCCCGCATATTATGAATCTGGTACAGGGACGGACTTCTTCTCCAACAGAGACTACTCCTCCCCCGACGACATCTTCCCTAGCACTGCCTGCTTTAAATTTAGACACTGCTGATCCTCTTGAGGAGTTCTTCAATCATAGTATCAACGATTTTATGCGGCTACTAAGGAGATGTATCGGGATGATCCTGGACGGAAGAGATTTCTTTAATCTTGGACGTCCAATGTTGTCCAGTTATTTGGACAATATTGAAAGGATCGGCGGTCGCGACCGATCAGCTCCTTACCGGGCCCGTCTTGAAGTTTTAGAAGAGCAGGTGAACACGCTAAACATAGTTCGTCAAGCGGATGTGGAAGCGATCACTGAGATAGAGTTGGCGCGGCTACGGACAGAGTTAACAGTTTGTCAAGAGGAGTTGAGACGACAAGAGGAAGGATGGTCGCGGGAGTTGGCAGAGCTACAGGCCGGCCAAGAGTTAATTCTTAGGGGGCTGGAGATAGTGAATTTTGAGATCGAGGGGAGCCATGCCGCCATCCTAAGAGCCAGAGGGACTATCGCTAAGGCCCAAGCTATTTTAGAAGCCAACGAGTCTCGGTTAGGGGAATCCGTCAGGAGACGGGAAGAGTTGATTCATCAATAAGGACAGCTCGAACAGGAGGGCATAATAAGAGGCCGTGCTATTGAAGAGTTTTGTCAGCGGTTGACCCAGCAACTCGCAACAAATAACGATGATTTGCGTCGGCAAGCTCAACACTTCGTGGACGAGACTCATCGTCGAGTTATCGATGAGACGACAAATAAATTGAAGATTTTGGGAGAACCATAACTCCCTTTTTATTTATTCATTATTCTTTGTAAAAGAACTCAACAATTATTTGAATTCTTTCATTCTTTTGTAACTTTATTCTTTTGATTTATGAATAGAGATAATTCTTTTGATTCTTTTATCTGTTGGCTACAAAATTTGCTTGCACAACAAATAACTTGTCATCAAAATAGTTCATTGTTTTGGTAAAACAATCCAAGGCTCATCTGTGTAACTTAGACTGTTAATACCGATCGGGTTACAATTATTAATCTCGGTAAAGCCCTTTGAAAGAGCTAGATTTTTTGTGAGAGCGTTTAACTACTTACACCAGGATGATCGGGTAAGGATCATTAAACTTAGACAGAGGCGCCTAATTGCACATGTCTTAGTTTAGTAAAGAAGTTCAAGTGCTCATATGCGTAACTTGAATCGTTGATACCAATTGGGTCACAATTACTAACCATGGTAAAACCCTTTGAACAGAGCTAAATGATAGTTTGGTGAAAGCATTTAACTATTTACACCAGGATGATCGGGTAAGTATCATTAAACTTAGACAGAGACGCCTAATTGCACATGCCTTAGTTTGGTAAAGAAGTTCAAGTGCTCATATGTGTAACTTGAATAAGTGGATGGTTATACTTCTAGGGATATGAACTAGATGTGACAGTCACTCTGTCACCATTCTGGTTCATTAGGCATAGTATTTCTTCAAAAATTTGCCGTTGATTGGCATCATCATCTTGTCACCATCCTGGTTTATTAAGCGATAAGCTCTACTAGAGTATACCGTCTCCACGATGAACGGTCTTTCCCACTTGGGTTCAAATTTTACCCTTAGTCTTGTGGGTTATAATCATTGGCCTTTTAATGGCCAGAAACAAGTCTTCTTGTTTAAAGGTCCCTGGTTTAACGTTCTTATTGAACGCTTGCGAGATTCGGGCTTGATACAACTTAATTTGTTGTTGAGCCCGTAGACGTTTTTCATTTAACGCTTATAGTTCTCGCAATCTTTGTTGATGCCGTTCTTCTGTCGTCATCTTTGTGATTATGGCCACTCTTAATGATGGTATCTGGATTTCAAGAGGCAAGACAACCTCACTTCCATAAACTAAGGGGAACGGGATAGTTTTTGTTGGGGTGCGAACGGTGGTGCGATAAGCCCACAAACACTCTCCTAGCTTTTCATCCCAGTCTCTTTTATTGGAGGAGACAAACTTCCAGAGGAGTTTAATAATAGTTTTATTAAAGGCTTCGGCCAATCCATTTGCCGCAGGGTTATATGGTGTTGAAGCAACATTTTTGATTCTGAACTTATCACAGAATCTTGAGAATCCCTGGCTGATGAATTGCAGCCCATTATCGTGAATGATTCTTCGGGGGACGCCAAAATGGTAAATGACATAATGTTTAATGAACTTAATCACATCCGTCGTTTTTACCTCTCTCATGGACACGGCTTCGGCCCACCTTGAAAAATAATCGGTTATTGCGAGGATAAACCGATATCCTCTGGATGACGGGGGAGTTATCGGCCCCACAATATCCATTCCCCATGCCTCAAATGGCCAGCTAGCAACAGTACTGTGCAAATATTATGGGGGTTGATGGATAAAGTTAGCATGTACCTGACATGCATGACATCGTTTAGTGTATGCCATTACATCAGTAATCATCTTTGGCCAGTAGTATCCTAGCCTTCTTATGCGGTCTCCGAATTTTGGACCGGGCTGGTGAGCTCCTCACACTCCATCATGTGTTTCTCTCGGCACTTCATCTGCATCTGCCTTTGATATGCAACATAGCAGGAGACCATCACTTGACTTTCTATATAAAGTTTGAAGCATATGATCATAATAAAATCTTTGAGCCTTCCTCTTTATCGAGGCAGCTTCTTTTGGATCCTTTGGCAACATCCCATACAAGGCATAATCTATAAACGGAAATCGCCAATCACGGGGTTCCAGAGTTAAGCCTGTCTGGCATACCTCTTTGGTTTGGAACACTGTATCCGGATGGAGGAGTTCTCTGCTACCAATAGTGATACTTTTAGGTTCACCCGGTGGGATCGCCAATGTTGCAGCTAGTGCGGCAAGAGCATCTGCATAGACGTTCTCGTTCCGAGATATATGATAGATATAAAACTGTTCAAAATATCCTGCTAGCTCAATGGCTAGCTGATGATAGGGGATGAGAGTTTCATGTCTGACTTCATATTCGCCTGTCATCTGGTTGACAATGAGCTTAGAGTCTTCATATGCTTCTAGATGGTTTACCCCTAGTTGCAGAGCCATTTTTAAACCAATAATGAGAGCGTTGTATTCCGCTACATTGTTCGTACACGGCTCTGTTAATGAGTAGCCATTAGGCAGTATGTGTTTATGTGGGGAGATCAGTACAACCCTCACTCCAGCAGCAGACCGTCTGGTAACACCATCAAAGAACATTTGCCATGATTGTTCTTTACTAGTTGTGTTGACTTCTGATGTCTGTTTAGAATTGGACCAAATTGGATGGTCCGCTAGGAAATCGGCGATCGCTTGTCCCTTCATGGCTTTTTGAGGAACGAAGTGTATATCATATGGCGATAGCAACAATGCCCATTTCTCCAATCAACCGTTTAAGGATCCCGATTTTGTCATCAGGATTTTCAAGGGATTAACCCGTGAGATGATATGAATTGTTTGCCCTGAAAGATAGTGTCGCATTTTCTGAACAGCGAACACTAAGGCTAAACATTCTTTTTCAATCGGGGTATACCGATGCTCGGCCCCGATCATTGTCCGACTTAAGTAATAAAGGGCGTGTTCATGGCCGTGCTCATTATACTGAGCAAGTAATGCTCCTAATGCATTATCCATGGCTCTTACATATATGAGGAATGATTGTTCAGGGACCGGTGCCATAAGAACATGAGGCTTGGTAAGGTATTTTTTGAGATCGTCAAACGCCTGTTAACATGCCTCATCCCATACGAAGGAAACCTCATTTTTCATGAGTCTTGAGAATGGTTGGCATCTTCCTGATAGGTTGGAGGTAAAGCGCCGGATATATACCAGTTTTCCTTATAACCCCCTTAACTCTTTAAGATTGCGGGGAGGCGGCATCTCGTTGATCGCTTTTACTTTTTCAGGATTAAGAAAAATTCCTTTCGAAGTAATTATGAATCCAAGGAATTTTCCACTTGACACCCCCATGAAGGATTTTAGTAGGATTCATTTTCAAGTGATGTCTTCGCATAAGATTGAAGACTGTTCTTAGATCCTGAAGATGGTCATCTTTGTTTTTGTTTTTGACCGCCAAGTCATCCACATAACACTCTACCGTTTTGCGTAGATGTTCTTTAAATATAATGCTCATTACACGTTGGTAGGTGGCACTAGCGTTTTTTAGTCCGAAAGGCATTACTGTATAACAGTACATCCCCAGTGGCATTCTGAAAGCCGTGTGTTTTTCATCGTCCGGGTGCATCTTTATCTGATTATAGCCTGAGAAGCCATCCATAAAGAACATCCTCTCGTAACCGCAGGTGTTATCAATCATTACTTCGGTAATCGGGAGTGGGAACTCGTCCTTAGGGCATGCAGCATTTAGATACCGAAAATCGATGCATATCTGGATCTTGCCATTTTTCTTACGAATTGGCACTATATTAGCCACCCAATTAGAATGTTGCTCTTTACGGATAAATCCCAATTTTATGAGCTTATTAACCTCGGCAACTATCGCTTCCATCAATTCCGGTCGAAAACGCCTCTGTTGTTGTTTAACTGGCTTGGCATCTTCTTTAATATTTAGCCGGTGTGTGGCAATTTGAGGATCAAGACCGGGCATGTCTTCATAGCTCCATACGAACATATCTATATACTCTTTGATAAGGGATATAAGTTCCTCTTTTTTCAAGAGAGTCAGTGTGTCGCTTATAAAGATGGGTTTCGGATTCTCTTCCGTCCCCATATTAACTTGTACTAATTTATCCTCTGTGGGCGGGTCACGCTGTTCCAAGCTGACATGCCACAGGGTATCCATGTGCTTAGCCCAGGAATCATCTTGAACATCAATTGGTTCCTCGTCGCTTTTCGGTGCGGCTGAAACCATGTTTACTGTTAAGGATTGAAACCAGGCGCCGGTACTTAGATCCGAATCCTGGTCGAGTGGATGTAAATCTTCATCTGTCGAAGAGTTCTCTTCGTATTTGTATGGTGATGAGAGAGGAGTAGATACATAGCCCAATCCCCTTCTAGTTTTCTGATAATAGTCTGGGCTCTTCCCTCTTAGTCTAAACGAGGGTATGAGATTTCGTCGTCCTTTCCCAAATTTCAATTTCGATTTTTGGATAAAATTTTAACCCATCTTTTCTATCATTTGTCGGGATTTCTGTTCATATAAGTGAAATTGAGGTGATATTTGTTTATCACTTTCACTACTTTGTCTTTGGTTACGCGATGTGATCACTTTGCCAAATACAATCGGTTTATGCGATACATGTCGTGGAGGTACTTCAAAGAAGTGATCTCATCCTTTTGTTATTTTAGACTGAGAGATAAGAGACGACCTTATCGGCAAGTGATATGCCGCAAAAACTTCAAGTTCGGATAGGTCATCTGCCTCGGTGGATGTACAAGAAGACTCAAACTCTGTAGCTACAGCAGGCTCGTAGACTAATTTTATATTTTCATTAATAATCCACTCATCCTCTGCTATATTGGCTACATTTTTATCAAAATTCATTTAAGATTTATGCGAGGGTTAATTTCGTAATCACCCCCGTTATCCTCTTCCGGGGATTCGTACTCAGTATCAACCTCGTTGCCGCTATCTTCGGGTTCTTGAGGCCTTCTGCAGTTATTGTTAGAGACTTCGTGGGCTGGTTTATAGAGCATAGCATTCGTGAAATAGTTCTCTAATCATTTGAATGGCTGCCTATCTGCAACCAGTGTCCGGACTTCTCCTTGATCATCGCAGTATTTCATGCACTGGTGGAGAGTCGACGGGACTATCATGTAGGCGTGTATCCATGGTCGCCCCAGTAAAATGTTATAAGACGTATCTGCGTCTATAACATAGCATGTAATCTATGTCCTCAAATCTCCTATTCGACACCGAAGTCGGATTTTGCCAAGAGGACAGCTGTCATTAACGTTAAATCTGTATATAGTAGTATTTGTCGGCGTTAAACGATGAGGAGAGATTCCTAATAGCTGTATCAGTCTTCTGGAAATAACGCTTAATGCAAATCCTGGATCGATTTGAATACGGTCTACCTTTGTGGATCCGACATATCCGGTGAAATATAAATGCCTATTATACTTTATATTTCTTACCTGTATGTCCTCCGGAGAGAGTAATCTGCGGGACCTGCCTTCTCACTTGATGACAACGGGGGTAAGAGTCCTGTTCTTGGTCAGGTGGCTCGACAATCTGAGCTAAGAATGACTCAGAGTCTGCCAAAGCCTCTCTTAACGCTTCGCGAGTTGATTTTGATAATCGCAACAACTCATAAAATGTGACTCGAGCTGGAATATTTGCCAGTTGAGTTATTATATCAAACTTAAATGCAGCCTCCTTGGCTTCTTCATCTCTTGCAGGATTTTTCTGGAAACGAAATCCATTTTGTTTTGCAGGCTTCGCGAGTTCCCCGTATATATTCTTCGAGTCTACTCTGGTGTAGTTTTTGAGGTATGGTTTACCAGATCGAGTATTGGAAGGGCCCGCCCTATCTTGATGAGTGGCCATCGCTTCGGGCTCTTCTTCAGAATCTGGAAAGGCTCCCGAGACTATGTATTCTTCCTTTATTTTTGCGGAAATAGTATTAATAGTCCGCTTTTTCCTCTGGTTTTTGAGGTGGTTCACTGTTCATCTTGTAATAGATCAGGATGGACCCACATGACTTCCCTTCTTGGAGTCGTTACGGGGACAAGTCCTTTCTGGGCCTTTTGATGCGGGTCATGATTTCTCATGACCAGCTTTTTCTCTGGTATTGGGGTCACCCCGCGGGGAACTCATGGGTTCCGACCACTAGGGTTGCCATATTAGCAGTGACCTTCTTTTGCTTCTCTTTTAGCATCAAGACTCCAGCCTCTATCAATGCTTGGATTCTGTTCTTTAGAGGATAACAATCTCTGGTAGGGTGTCCAACATTCCGGTGATAGAGATAATAGTTGGGGTCGTTGGTTTTACCAACGTCCTCTGGTTTTCTATTTTCCGAAAGTTTCAACATTCCCTTCCTAAGGGGCAAATGGAAGAGTGTAGATGTTTGTTCTGCCTTAAAAGTATAGGTCCTTTCTTGTTGGGGTCTATTCTGTCTTGTGCCTTTTTGATTTTGAGGTTTCGGGCTCGGAGGATTTGTCTTCTGCGAAGCGGTTTCTGATGTCATTACCGCTTTCCCCTTGTTTTAATTGTTGTTTTCGCATACAGCTTATTATTTTCAGTATTTCTTGATCCACGAGACTCTTCAACTCTACGGATCAAGTCTTCACCTTGCTTTCCTTATTTGAGTAAATCCTTCTAAGTCTTAGACTCTACGGTCCTCATTTTTATGAGCACGTTGGTTTTGAGGTTATGTCGACACGTCTCCAACAGAGTTTCCTGGACCATTCCGTATTTGCAATGCACGGACTTCCCCGGAACCTTTCTATAAAATCTTTGACCGTTTCCTGTTCTCCTTGTTTAGTTGCGAGGAGGGAATGAATCGAGATTTCGGTATCATCCTCAAAAAAACGTGCGAGAAATTGCTTCTCAACATCAAACCAGATATTAATAGTACCTGGGGGCAACTGCATAAACCAAGTGAAGACAGGCCCTCGCAAGGTACTTGCAAATACCTTGGTTATTACTGGGTCATTGCCCATTAAATGCCCTGGTTGAGACAAAAAGTAATAAATATGTTGACTAAGAGATCCTTTCCCGTCATATGACTCCAATTTGAGCGGTTTGTATTTCTCAGGGTACGGTACCAAATCCCATTCAGGCGGGTATGGTCTTGAAACCCCTGATTCTTTCAACTCCTTGTGCATTAGTGCTTCGAGTTGGCTTTGTAACTTCTCGATTTTCTCTTCATGAGGGTTATGAAAAGAATATTTATCCTCGTTTTCATGTGTCGAGTGAGCCTTTTCTTCTTCATCTTTCTTGTTCATTTTATTGAACGGAATTTCTTTTTCCTTCTTGGCGTTATCCTCGACAATTTTTTAAGTATTTTCGATCACTTTTGAGAGCATCATTTTAAGATTCTCGATCGTTTTTTGTTGATCTCGGATTTTTTGTTCTTGGGCTTTAAATCTTTGGTCGATATCGTCAGATCTATCCATCATATGCGATGCTGACTTCTGCAATTTGGACGATGTCGAAGAACGAGAAGTTATGGCCGAATTATCACTATTATCGTTATAAGAATCTTTCACAAGTTTCTTATAGTTTCGGGTCGGGATAGCGCCTGACTTAAATCTGGTAAAATGATGAGGTTCTTCATCGCTTGATTCTTAATCACCATTCTTTTCTACGATTTTCTTTCTTTTTCCGACCATATTAGAAGTTACAACTCTCCACTCTTTTTATCGGGGAGCAGTTTTTGTCTTTTTAGCAGGATTTTCGTCTGACTTAGTCAACCGGTCGAACACTGATACCCTGTTCTTACTGCAGCAACAACTGTCCACTACAGCAGATACTGCTGTCATAAGCTGCTGGCAATGACAAGTAGCTTCAGATTGGACTTGGTTCATATTCCTTTTTTTGGTTAGATACTCCATGAGGTCAGTGGCTTTAGATATGGAGTTGTGAGGCTCACTCATCCATTGAGAGGGTCTAGGGGCCCACTGGAGCTTCTTGGAACCATTGGAGTCAAGTTCTGGTCCAACAGTACAATGATCAATCATGATTTTGTATTCAGGTTAATTTACGCGGAGCTGAGCAGTAGCTTCGCGTTTTGACATGCGGAGCTGAGAAGTAGCTTCGCGTTTTGATACGCGAAGCTGAGAAATAGCCTCGCATTTGGATACGCTAGCTTCGCGTTTTACGCTGGCTTGACGTCTTTGCAGAAGTCTATCTTCTGGAATATTAGCCCCGCGTGGAAGGAAATTCTTGCATGCTGGCTTACTTTTGTGATTAACGCAAGTCATAATTTCGTGTTTAGCGCGATTTTTGCGATTAATGCAAATTTGCCAATCATCTTCGCTATTTACGCGGAGCTGAGGAGTCTTGCGATTAATGCAAGTATTACTTGTTTCGCGTTTATCGCTAAGCTCAGTATTAGCCTCGCGTGGAGAATCACACACTGGCTCTACGAAATTTTTCCTGCGATTAACGCGAGTGTCAGGAATCTTGCGTTTATCGCAAGTTGTACTTGCTTCGCGTTTATCGCTAAGCTCAGTAGTGGCCTTGCGTGGAGAAACACATACTGGCTCTAAGAAAATTTTATCCTCGCGATTAATGCGAGTGACAAAAATCTTGCGTTTATCGCAAGTTTTATTGGTTTCGCGTTTATCACTAAGCTCAATGTAGCCTCGCGTGGAGAATCACACGCTGGCTCTAAGGAAATTTTATCCTAGCGATTAACGCGAGTGTTAGAAATTTTGCATTTATCGCAAGTCTTAGCTTTGCATTTATCGCGATATTGGCTGGTCTTGCGATTAACGCGAGCCAGTTTGCAAGGGACCATAGCCTCGCGTTTTGTGAAGTTAGCCTCGCGTTCAATGCGGGCTTTGAGGGCCTTTCACCTAGCTCTCCGATTTCTATTTCGGAGTTGGGTTCTGGTCAATCCAGTTCCCGAGCTTTCTTCGGCAGTAAAGAGGCCATCCTCTGCTCGGGTTTCCTGCCCAAACGACAGCTCTATGGCCACGGTCTCCACGGGTCTCCGGTTATCGGTGGATTCCCGTTTACCCGATCCTCGGGTATTGGAGCGCACGCGACGATAGCATTGCGTTTCGGTCAGGTTACCTGACTCAGAGGAGAGATACTCCTCGTACTTCTGCTGGTCGATCTCTACGACCAGTATGTTCACGTCGGATCCGATTCTCTCGATGTCAGATTGCGCCACGATCTCTTCTTTGGTGAAAGAGATGTCTCCCACTGTGGTCGCCAGTTTGTTCGCAGCAGAAATTTGCTCTTCTTCCATTGAATACAGCTTAGATTATAATGAAAGTGAAAAAGAAAAGAATAAACGAGAGGATTTATAATCTATCGCTCTCTTTTACAATGAATTGTGGGATCTCGTAGCGATGAGATCTAACTAGTAGTTCCTTTTGACGATCTGACGACGATGATCTTCTCTCTTGAAGATGGCGGCTGACTTGATCTTGATCTTCTCTGGTCTTCACGAATTCAAGGCTCTCACGCGTAACTCGAATTCTCCAAGATGCTAAAAAGATGATCGAAAAGATTGATTATCCCAAGATTCCTAGGGCTTTCTCAAAGGGGTATTTATAGTTTTAGGATAATATGAGAGTTTCTATTTAAATAGAATTTGTATTCATCAAGGATTCTAATCAAATATCTTAGTTCTGATTTAAATATCTTGATTTAGGGTTCTGATTGGATTTAATTTGAGTATTGAATAAGCCCAAATTTTAATCTCAATCAATTTAGAATTCTGATTATCTGCTCACGTGGAGCTAATAGCATTAAAATGCGGAGCTAAAAGACCAGAACGCCGAGCTATCGATTAGCTCCGCGTTTTCCTCAAACGCGAGGCTAAAATAGCCAAACGCGGAGTTACGGAGTTAGGTCCGCATTCTGTTGTGAAAAACTCCATTTTACTTGGAAATTTTCACTGCCAACAGACATTTTGTTGTGTAGGTAGGAAGCACACAAAATGAATGGTACTAGCCCAAGTTTTTGGTATGTAGTTGGTCAAATGTTGCGATTAGAAGAGGCATGGTTAAGTCTAGGAAATAGAAAATGGCCTAAAAATACAAATCTATGTCAAACTATAGTAGGCAACTAAATTAACTGCAGTGTTTGGTAGTTCATGTTAAAAAGCTGTTGTGAATGGTTCATCAGATTGTGAACTGGCAGAATGAGCTCTACTTTGAGTGCTACGTGGTACAGAGCTCGTAGCTAATTAAATCAGTGTCTGCATGCGAGTTGTTTTTGGGTGGTACTCGCTAGGATCATTTCAATGGTTGCATGGCGTATATGTACAGACGAGAGATATATATTCAAATAATATGAGAATGGGTGGGTCCATGGGCTGGTTCATATCCTGCTGGTAACATCTCTCCCCTTTGAACGGGGAGGTTCTAGGTTTGAATTCTAATGGAGTTGTTCGGGTGATTTTTGACATGGGTAATTAGAAAAGTGCGTGTGAGTTTATAACTTTCAAAAGCAAAATGTAGAAACTTTTCTATTGGGTGGGCACTGCATCAGCCCGTAGGCATGCTCATTATCGTCCCTAAATTTCATTGGAAGTCATGTTAAAATAATTATTATCACAATGACATTTTTATCTTTAGTATCTATCAAGTAAAACCAAACTTGTTTAATAAAAACTTAAAATAAAATGCAAACTATAAAAATGAATTGTAGGTCTCGGAAAATGCAAATAAGGTTGCGAACTGTAAAGATAAATACTAGATACAAATATATTGATTAACAAAAGAACTCGTCCGATCAATTAGCTACGGTTCTTTTATTTCTTAGGTCATTAGTATTGGTTATTTGTATGGGGAACGCATCATGAATTAGAATGCACGAGCTGAATTACAGTTTGTGTGTTCTTTTGAGTTGGGAGGGGGTGGTAAGTACTTCATATGACGGTTCAAATAATAAAAATAAGAATTCAAAGAGAATCTACAGGAAAGAATTTATGGAAATATTAGAATTTGGAAAATGGATCTATCATGAAAGAAAAAGGATGGTCAGATATATTGTGAATCATCCAGCTGATCGGTAGGGGGCATTTTCCTGTGGAGAATGGAGACTTTTTGTGAAAATTAAAAGGAAATTATGGCATTTTTGGTTGAGTTGCTGTCACGTCCCTTTCCCAGAATACATTATCCAGGTATGTGCGTAGGATACTAGTAGCATACTCAGAGAGAATATACTAAACAATAATACAATAACTATACAATCACAGCTGTAAAACAATAAATATAAGCAGTTCTTTTGACAGAAAACAACTTTTATTCATGAAACAGAGCTTGGATACAATAAAAGGAAATAGATTGAACAAGAAAGAAAAATAAGGATAATCCTTCACTACAGGAGATAACGTATATAAAATAAGCATGATTTTCTATTGGGTCTTAGCTTGCTCTTCAAAGTATTCAATGTCTTGAGTCTGCTATATAAGATCCATCTCCAATTCTGAATATGCATATCTAGGCTCATTAAATCACAACAAAAATAATATAAATATAAACATATGATGAATCCACAAAACATAATAAATAATATCCATACGAATAATTATCAATGGTTTTGACCAAATCTCCAGTCATGATTATGCCAATTATTATATAATAGTTAACAATAGGAGTTATTTCTTAATCTATGGTGTCATTTGATATTGAAAAACTAATTGATGGAAATATCGACATTTTGAATGCATCCCATACATATCCAAGAGCGTGGCCAAAATCTGATGCTGATGTGGACATGTTGCTAGTCATTACAGGAAACAATAAATTAGTGGTCCCATAACCACCTAGTATCCTGCAGTGACACTAACATCTCAGCTGCACAATTTAACAATTAACAGTCGAAACACAGTACATCTCCATTTTTAATTTTCTCTTAAAAACCTATTTTATTAATCTATCGTTCATTCAGAACAGTATAGTCTCAGTATCAAGAGCATTATCATTGTCATTTTTTGTCTATTTATCTTGTCCCAACAATAACCAGTTATCATATTATCATTTTATATTCTTTTTAGTATTTGTCTCGAATATTGATTCGATCCTTCGGTCACTAAAGTCAGAATCAAACTGACTATCAGGTAAGTAATGGACGATAGAAGGTTTTCTATGCTACACACGTTTCTTAATTAAATAACCACCATATGTTAATCGCTTTCTAGACACCAATCAAATGAATGATTGAAATGGGTATCCTTCGGGTTCAAACCATGTTTGTTAGTTTCTATTTAGATTACATATTTTCATTTGCTTTTATCATGCGATAATTTTTGTTTTCTTTGCTAATTAAACATGGTAATAATAACAACAATAATAAGAAAATTGATTCTAATAATAATAATTGTAAAATCAACTAGACATGGATCTATATAAGATAACAAATTCATTTTCGTGATTTATACATAATCGAAACAATGTTTATTTAGATGTTAGTATAATTTAGTGAGTCCAAAGAATTCACATTTCACCAATGCGTTTTCTTGACTTAAATCAGAATCAAATAGCAAAATTTAAATACAAAATTGATATACTAAGTTAATAGATGAATAATATATTTTTTAGTGATTTTTTGGGACTTTTTTGGCATTTAAACACAGAGAAAAACTTGATAGGCTTAATGGGTCTAACAAAACAAGTAGGTCTGAAAGGTCCATCTTGTTGGGTTTATACTATGGGTAAAGCATAGATTTTAAGTTATTAAGATTTTAGGTTGTGGGTATTCACCAAGTCTAAGATCCATTATCTAATAACCCAATAAGGAACTAAAAGAAGTAAAAGATGGAAAGGTCATGTACCTCAATTCCAGGGAGAACCCAAGTAAGGAAGGCGGAGAGGATCGTGGTTGGCTGTGGAACTCTAGCGCGGTGCTGCTCGATGGGCGCAGGTGGCAATCCTAGAGGGAGAGGGAGATTTTTATCATTCATATATCTGGATAAATATCACAATAAAAATCATAAATCAATATTATATATCAATAAAATACAAATATCCTACGTATAAAATGTAGGTTATTAGAATCAGTTGCAACAGATGTTTACATCTACTATGTGGCTGCTAGCAAGCTCATTGCTAGTTATATAACTAGATTGGGTCATTGTAGAATCTTTTCCTTGTGCATCAGGTTGCAAGTAAGGATTGTTGTTTGAAAGGGGAAACAAGTTATGTTTTAGCACCTTGGTTAAGTTTTTCCAATATTTCATTCAAGTAAAACTTATTCTTGCATACAAACTTTAATCACTATTCAACCCTAAATGCTAAATATTCTTATAATCTAGTTCTGTATGATATTGATGACTTGAGTAGAGGTCTCTAGCAAATCCCTCCAGCTAACCTTAAATGATTACACGGTGGTCTTTTACTAAGATCAGTGCTTCCTACTGTAAATACTATGAAAAATCTAGCGAACTTGCATGACATAGCAGAATTTACAAATAAAAACAGGAAGAGTCAGTTGATTGGTACCAGGAAAGCTTGTTTTTCAAAGGAAGCTCAATACATAACAAATGAACCTTGGCATGAATTATTTGCCATTTTCAATTGGCTATATTTCTGGTTGGATTGCTCTCGCAGAATAACACATTCTCCATAGTCAAGGATCGCAAACTAGCCAAATTTTAGGAGGTTCTAGCCATTATCAGATCCATTTGTATGAAATCTAGGGGTTTAGACCTTGCGAGTTAGATAACTAGAACATTAATTAATATCTTCATGAGTCCCTTAAATAAAGAAAGCAAATTACTTAAAAACTCCATAAAGATTCAACATGCTAAAAGTTTCGTGCGAAATTTGTGATGTCTTGTATTGGCCTGTCAGTAGGAATTAATTGATAACAATGATTTGGCTTTAATAATCCCAATGAAAGTGTCCCACTTGGATCATTTAGACATGCCAAAAAAGGAGGAATTTTGAGGGATAGTTACAATTAGGATGTGTCTTGCATAATTATTCCTCTGTTTTTTGTATTTTCATGCTTCTATACTCTTGTCAACTCCTTGCAAGTTCTCTCTTGCTTAAATACTTGTATCCATTATTTGAAGCCAACTTGTGTACTACTGGTACACACCACTGTACAGTAATGGAGCAATATTGACTAAATACCATCCTGAAAAATGTGAACCATAGAACTAGTTATATACTGGCTGTGGCTGGTGTTACGTTTAAATTATACCATATCAACATGTATGCTAATCACATTCTTTGGTGATATATCGGTGAAGAAACAGATGTATCTCTGAGTTTTTAAGTGGCATCTCTTTGGCATTTTGGTTATATATTTTTGAGCTTATATTCTGGTTATATTAGTAGTATTTTAAGGTTAATTAAGAAAGGTGGTTAAAAAGAGAAGTGTTAGTTTGTTACCTTTTTGGGTTATACTCGAGAATATCGAAGGCTGCCTTTATTCATCTACCTTTCATGAAATCATTTGTTTGGTCACATATGCTTAAGACTCATGACTCTTTGCCACCTTCTCTTCTTTATCTAACCACTGCCTCATTCTCTCTCTTATTCACTTACCGGAATATTTAGATCCTATTATTCTAAACCTCTATCCATTTGAGACTTGCTTTGAACATTTCTAAGATCAATCTCTAGGACTGACATCCACAAATAAAAATTTCCTTCATGGCATATGTTGTTTAAAACTTTCTTGAAGATTAAAACCACTTATACAAGAGTCTAAACTGCTACTGTTGATATCAACTAAAAGTTATTTTAATGTGCATGAGTAATTGAGTGTCCAAGCTAAAATTTCATATGGCCATTGTTAAAATTTATTCACCAAGTATTTGTCAATTTAGTTAAAATCAGTACAAAAAATAAGTTGCAATTAGCTAACTTTATTCTTTGAAAATAACTGTAAAAATAAATATACCGACTAAGAATTGTCTAAGATAGAGAAAAGAAAATGTTAACTTGATAACTGGATAGGAGAGATATTATTTGTTGGAAATTATTAAGTTAATTAAGATAAGTGGGTGTGAGAGGTATAGTTGTATGGGAAAGAAGAGTAGGTAGTTGACATTCTTGTGATGTGAGTGTTGTGAAAAAATGGTGATGTGTTATGAGGAGGCAAGTGCGTGAAGGAAACTTCAGGTTCTCTACATTTGTAACCCAGAGAGGGAAACATTCTCAAACTGTTTGTTAATCTTGCATGCGAAAATATTGGACACATATCTGTTTCTAAGCCAGAATACCAACCTAAATCGCAATAAGGTGAGGGCGCTATAATTAAAATCTACCAATACTCTGGTTTCTGTGGTTATTATCGGTCATAGTTGTATTTTCATCTATACAGCTACAGGTCAACTCTCCAGCCGGTTGGATTCAAAAAATATTTCAATCTTTTAGAACTGTGTACTATAAATTTCTTATCCTCTTTATTTCACTTGCTGACACTGGACCGAGCGATAATTGATTTATAGTCAAACTCGCTAATATCATAACAAGATAAAATTTTTCTGAGATTGACAGTCTGTAGACACAATTTGTTTTTCTGATGACAAAGACCGGATAAAAAAACCATTTGAAGAAGCGAAAAGGAATAGATCGATGACCAAGTAACATTGGACTAATTTTGAAATGGAAGGGAAAAAGTTTGTTGCCCTTCAAGTTCATGTAAAGAATCTATGAAGCGTGGACACTTCAAAAAAACAAGTGTCGAATCCGTGTCGGACACATATTGGATACCAACACTTGCGCGACACTTCACGATACGTATTGGATACACCGAAACCGTATCAAATTTTAAAAATCCAAAAACTTGCGTACCGGAGTCATATTCACTTTTAGAAGGTCGAAAATCACGTGCAAGGTCATTACATGTTGGGTGCCATAGAGTTGTCATTGCTTAAAATACACACACATAAAAGAGATATTAAACAAATAGACCTAAATACTTAGCAAAAATAGCGGCTTCACATATTTTATTCAAGGTGTTGAATTGGATCGGATTATTTTCTTTAATATAGTTACTTGATTAGTATCTATGTTTTAAAGTATTGAGTTTATTTTTTTTTCCTTTTCTTTCTACTTCAAATAAAAGATTTTAATGATTATGAGTTTTGATTTGTATTATATAAAAATGTATGCATAGATAGGCGTATAGTTGTGTCCCCATATCCCACTTTCTAGTATTTATTGTGTCCCAGTGTCCATTTCACGTCGTATCCGTGTCCCGTCTCTGTGTCTATGCTTCATAGTAAAGAATACTCCTACAAATAACTATGATTATTAGCTAGGTCCAAAATGTTGAACTGGAGGTAGCCTATTTTCAATGAGCCTATCATCTATATAATTTTGCTTAAATGGCTCAAATTTGGAAGTGAGATTTTAAGAGCTTTTTGCTAGTCGTCTAATTAGTTTTAAGTCGATACTGGCCAAAGCTAACTGTGGTCAAGAAAATGTCTGGTGACATGCCTCAAAAATGAACCAAAATGAGAGAAACTAGCCTATTTAAGTTTATACGAGTAGCAAATGGTCTCTTAAGCTTTCCTACTAAAGGCTTCTTACTCCTTCATGTTTGAGTTATCGCTGAAAACTATGAACAGTAAACTACATGTATTTAATGCACTGATAAGTTTCGTTAGGGGCCACTTTGATGTTTGAACACAATTTTGGTGCTCGAAAAGATTGAACTGCCCTGACTGATTTTTGATTGGACTGGGATGCTTCTATCTAGTAGGCTGATATATCATATAAGTCCCCACTTACTCAGATGGTGTATGGATGTTAGGAAGCAGTTTTCCGTATGTATTATTATTATATTGACTAACTCTAAAGAATGTGTGACTTAGAAGCCACAATATTCTTTATGCAACTTAAAGAATGTATGGCTCTGTGGTTTAACTCATTGTGTATATTTGTGTTCTTTTTCTCTTAGATTGTTATGGTGTTTTGGATGTTTCATTTTTATTTTTTATTTTTTATTTTTCCATTCTTGAAATGTCCTAGCAGAAGGTTGAACTTCTATAACTATAGACATGCAATACTGGTTATTTCTGGATTTTCATTGCCTGTGGTTTAAGAGGCTTCATGATAACGATGCAGGTTTTTTCTTTTGTTTAACTCTTTAGTAGTATTGTACTCTTGCAAGAGCTTGATCCTGTCATTTCTAATCTACTAGGGCTGCTCAACTGCATATGAAATTAGAGTGGATGGACGATGGTGTTAAAACAATAATGGGTCCGATACCAGCTGTTAAGTTTGATCAAACTAGGGGGAGGAAAATATGGTTTAATAGCATGGTGGCTGCATATACGGGCTGGAAGGATGCTCGAAATGATCCTGTCAAGGCAGTTACTTTCGGAGATGGGACACCCTTGCCTGCAGAAATTATAGATGATTGCTTGAAAATCCTCGAGGGAGAATCTGTTGCCATACCTTGGGATCAGGGCGACATTCTTTTGTTGGATAACTTGGCTGTTCTGCATTCACGGAGATCATTTGAGCCTCCTCGGCGTATTCTTGCTTCCCTCTGTATATAATGGTCTGCTCTTTTCCCTTCTTTATTTATGTTTGTATCCAAGTATTTAAAGCTGACAAACTTGATATGATTAAACACCCAACACATTAGTATTAGTTCCACATATAGCGTGAATGAGGCAAGTTTGGTATATGTTTATAATGTGCTTGTAGTTTAATGTCATCTCTCTCATGCAGAAATTATTTGTTATCATATGATTTTATTTTGTTTGTTTTTTAAAAGTAGAATTATCATGCATTATGAAGTCGATCTACAGACACTAGTTGTTCGTAATGAACATAATTTTTTTTTTTTTTTTAAATGTTAGAGAATTGGCTGCTATACCTATTTGGCTGCTATTTATTCTGCATTAGTTTTTTCTTTGGCAACTAATCTTGTTTGAACTGCGTTACCAGAATCCAATCACATTTATTCTTCTTGTTGATCAGTTTTCTGAGAATACAACGCAATTCTACAGTTTGATAGATTATTCTGTCTGTTGCTTATAACTTGAACAGAATTATGTGTTGCCATCATCAACTAAGCCTTTAATCCATTAACGTCGTCAGCTATGGAGCGCAAGGTGCTTGATTAAGTTTTCTGACCCGTTGTCAATATGCCCTCATGGTCTAGTTATCAAGCTAGCATGGTTTATGTTTGAAAATGCAACGTTTTCAAACTTGCCCCAAAACTGTTTACCAGGACTTGTGTCTGAAGGGTTGGGAGAATGAATCCCTTATCAGCTGGATCTAAGTTTCATGGCTGAAGGGTAGTTTTTTGTCATGGATTCTTTCAGGGACCATCGAAAATATTCATGACATTTAGGGTTTCTTCAATCTATGGACACATTGGTCCTGTTTGGTTTGAGGAAAAGTGACAGAAAAGAAAAGAAAAATTGGAAAGAAAGTTCTTTCAATTGTTTGGTTGATGGAAAATTTGAAGAAAAAGAAAATTGGAGGAAAATAAGAGAAAATAAAGATAATAAATTTCCTTCCTCTTCGTATTTCCTAACCTGGAGAAAATATTACTTGGTGTTACTACGATATGAAATCATGATAGGAGAGTCGATGAAGTTGGGGACATAGTCTTTTTCTTTTTTTTAAAAAAAATTGTTTTTAATTTATTATTTTTTTTTCCTTGTACCGAAACGAAGAGAATCTTATTTATTTTTCTATTTATTTCCCTTTTTTTTCTTTCCTTTTCCATTTCTTTTTCTTTCAATCATTTTCTATCTAACCAAACATAGCTTTTAAGTTACCAAACCATGGGAATGTATAGTGGTCCAGAGAGAGCTTTTAGTTTTGATCTTACCTCTCTTGCATTCTGAAAATCTTCATGCATATAGTGCTTTCAGAAAATCTTCATGCGTGTAGTTAAAGCGTAAAACTATATGAAACCTTCATGCATATATATGATTTTGATTTTACCTCTTTTGCATCTTGGAAATTTTTTAGAGGTACAAAGAGATCTTTTGTTTGAAGAGAATTAGTTTTTACATCTTTTAAGAGTTTTTGTTCGTCTTCTCAGTTCGAGAACTCTGAGAGACGGAAAGTTCTCTTTCGCATTCTCTTGAGATTTTGGAGAACCGTCTTTTGCAAATCTTTGAAGAGTTTTGTTATTGGTGAAATCAATTTGTAATTTTAAGAGATCCGAGAGACGCAAAATTTGTAATTACAAATATCATCAATAGCGAAGTTTGATTTGATTCGTGGATATAGGACTTATTCCGAATTACATAAATCCTTAGTGTTAACTGATTTTATTAACTCTCTAAAGTTTATGTTATTATCGATTTATCTATGTAATCTCAATAGATTTTTGTTCTTTGTTTGGATTATTACTCGACACTTCAGCACAACAAGTAACATTAGAGCTATTTTGATTTGCAATAAGGTCTCCATTACTAGCCCAATATGATGACGATTAGCATCCAGTGATTCCCTTAACCTGTGTTTGGATTGAGGGAAAATGAAGAAAAAGAAAAGAAAAGGAAAGGAAAAGTTGCTTTTCATTGTTTGATTAGAGGAAAAATTAGAGAGAATAAAAGGAAAAGAAAGTGAGAGAAAATGTATTAGGTTTTTTTTCTTTTTCCTTTTCTTCATTAAATCTAGGAGAAAATGAAAGAAAAGGAAAGTTGAGAGAAAAATGAAAAAGGGAGAAATTTTTGCAGAAATTTCCTTGTAATTTTAGTTCCAAGATATTTTTAACTTTTGTGAAGTTTTGACAATTTGGTTATTATATGCTTAATTATTTAAAAATTAAAAATTATATCAATAATATGTAAATTAATATTAAAATTTTCTATAGTTTAATTAGAATTATATTTTTCTTTTAATTTTCTATTGAGCAATCAAACATAAGAAATTGTTTTCTTCTAAAATTTCCTTGAGATTTTCTTTCTAATCAAATATAAAAAAAAAAAAAAATCAATTTCCATATCTATTTCTTTCCTTTTCTCTTTTCCTTTCCTTTTCTTATCTTTTCTTTCATTTTCCCTCAATCCAAACACAGCCTTAGTGATTTGGGTCAGTCGATGACTTGGACCGGAGATACAAACGCATGCATTTTTGTGGGATCTTGAATCGGCTTGGCCAGTCCGTGGGAATACTTATGGTTATTGGGTATTATCTGTGAACAGGGTTATTCAGTTCGATATTGATTCAACTTCCAACTATAGCAAGATTGGAGATGCCAAAGTCTTGGTTGCATCTTGCAGTCGATGTAGATTCACCATCAACCTAGTTTATTCTACCTTGTTCAGTCTCCATGACTAGCCAGAGATGACACATTCATCATTCGACAACTCACTGTATCCAACTTCGACAGGATATATGAAAGCATATTGTGTGTTTAGTTGCTTCTCTTGCCTAGTGGTATTTTGAACTGATGATAATGGACTCAACCAGTAGAGTTAACATGAAATAGCAAATTAATAGTCTCATGACATTGGGCAGTTTAGATTTTTGCTCAGATTCATTGGACTAGCTTGATGACGACACGCGTATGCCAATTTGATCACTATATTAGATGCAGACCTATTCAACTTTCAGACAAAAGTGCCGTTATTTTTTATAGATGTGGATGACTTAGTGCTATTAAGTTATTAGCTAGCTAGTTTGACATGTATGTTTCAATTTTAGCATAAAACTCACCAATCTCTGATCACCAAGAAGGATAGAAAACAGGAGCACCTATTCACATTCCCATCATCCTGCATCATCCGTGCATGTTGCATGAGGTCATTACACACACACATATGTGTGTGTGTGGAGCAAAGTTTGAGGGTTATCTAAATCCCTAGACATTCGCTTTATATCAGCATGACATATCTGTGAAGTTCTTATAAGTCACCTTCAACTGTTGAGCAACTTTGGCAGTGGCAGTCGAGGACCCACCATTATCTAGCAAGCTAGCAGCACATGTACATTGAACACTCGCTAGTTGCCGGACTTTTGCCAATAAAACGTGGAGAGAGAGAGAGCTTCAGGGTCCTTGAATGGGAGGCGCACACAAAAAAATCAGCAGCCTCTGCCTTGGGCAAAGATCGAGGATGGAGATAGGAGAGAAGTTTTTGGCTCTCTTGGTTGGATGTCGAGACAAGAGAGAAAAAGTGTGGCTGTGGCTCGTGAGTGGTCGGTCGGTGGCTGGTAGTGGTAAGAGTTTGTTCCGGAGGATTTGTGATTAGAGATGAGGTTGCTCGTCTGAGAGCTATCGGTGCAACTCCTCTTTCATCCACCTCGGTTAATGAGGTAGAAAGGCGAGGGTTGTGGTTTGGTTTGAAGGTGACTGTTCAGACTATGCATATTTCGAAGCTTAGCATTCAAGATGACTCTTTCATGGTAATCCAGAAAATAACTTGTAGTTTACGAGATGATAATCCATTCTTCTTGATGTTAAATCATTAATGGATGTGCTCACCATTATGAAGTTGAGTATAAGCAAACTCTTATGCATACTAGATTGCTAACCGAGGGAGATTATTAGATTATGAATTTATGTTATTTTCGAATTTCTCTCTGGACTTTGCTCAATGACGGAAGCAGATACCTGTGGGACTATACACTACAGATATTGACATTGGTTATAGCCTATAGGCTTTAGTATTAACAAAAAAAAAGAAAAAATTGTTACAAAGGCCAAAATTATTTTTTTCTTTATTTTTTTTTTTTCAAATCCAGTAATTTATAAGGGCCGATTGGCCCAACATTTCTTGTAATTTTTTTAAAATTTAATTCAAAGCTATCGAATTCAGATATTTACATTGCTTATAGCCTATGGGATTTAGTATTAACAAAAAAAGGAAAAATTGTTACAAAGGCCAAAAATTATTTAATTTCTTTATTTATTTATTTCTAAATACAGTCCTTTATAAAGGCGGATTGGCTCAACATGTCTAGTATTTTTTTATTTTTAAAAAATTTAATTCAAAGCTATGTTTTCCTCCAATATTCACATATGACGCCAATTACTCTAATCATTATTAATTTAATTTTATTCTATCCTTCCCAATCCATTCTGAAGTTTTAATCTTTTTCACAATCTGCTCGTTTTTAAAACTCAGTTTTATTTTACACCAGAATTATCAACAAGATTCAATCTTTCTAGTCCATCTCAATTTTTCAAATCTCAAATTCTTAATCTCTCTCTTTCACTTTCTCTCAAACTCTCTCTTTAATAAATAAATTTTTAGCTCATAAAACTAAAAGAATCAAATAAAATCTCCGATGAAAATAATATTTACAAAAATTTTGATCTTATTCAAAATTTTATATTTGGTCCCAACTTCTCACGGTAAGGCCCTACCCATCACGCGCATTCGCTTATACTAACTGATCGTTTTCTCTACGTGCTACAGCCCCAAATGCAACTAACGACGCGAAGGTATCGTGGAGTCTACTCTTGTATTGTTTGCTTATTCTATATATTATCATCCAAGTGTTGTGCTTGTGTTTGATCTGACTCTTGGCTACCCTACCCATCATTGACCCAGCAGTACATGGGACAAGAGTTTGAAAAAGATGGCTCAATGTAGGAGACAAAGTTTCTCATTTTTGGGACCTTCTAAAATATCCAAATGATTCCTCCTCATCCAAATACTGTGAAGCCAATCCTTTTAAAGTCACTAGCTAAGTACATTATCAATAATTGGAGCAAGCCCTTAAAAAGGAAAGCTATATTGCTTGACAATAGCTACGTGATTTATTTAAAATTTTGAATTAAAAATAAAAATTTCATTTTTTTAATTCAAAATTTTAAATAATATATGTAAAAAATTGACTAGTAATCTCTTCGCTCCTATCCCTACTCCTATGCTATCGCTATGGTGGAAGTTTGGACATAGAGTGTATGGACTCACGCAGAAGATAAGGTTATATATTGTTGTTGGGGCACTTACGGTGCATGATCCTATTAATTGCGTGCCAT
The DNA here is from genome assembly GCA_036321105.1 of Dracaena cambodiana. Lineage (NCBI taxonomy): Eukaryota > Viridiplantae > Streptophyta > Magnoliopsida > Asparagales > Asparagaceae > Dracaena > Dracaena cambodiana. The sequence continues at coordinate 44,265,822 of JAYEPQ010000006.1, forward strand.
GAAATTTGTTACATCTTCGCTTGTGTATCAAGCCCTCGTCCAGATAAGGTAAGGGTTCGCTCTAGTGCTGAGCAATGTAAGACCGCTTAGTTGATTTTTATTTTTCATAATAGAAATCGTAGTGCAACATAGGCCTACAAATGCACCAGTTTGAAGAGAAAAGTTTATCAATGTAAGACAGGTTAAAAGAACGAAGGGAAAATCGAAGAAAATATGGATGGAGGTGATACACAAAGATATGGAGTCTAGAGGTTTAAATAAGGAGATATTACTTGATAGAAATAAATAGAGAAGAAATATCAAAGTGATCGATCTGGCGTGATTGTTTTTTTGGTTCATATAGCCTACCCCAAATACTTGAGATAAAAGGCTTAGTTGTTGTTGTATAATAGAAAACGTAGTCCAATTAATTATTCAAGAAATTTCATTGCTTCTTCATTGGTGGTTTGTTGATGCACAGGTGAATATATTTATAGAGACAAGATAAGACTTATTTAGATTGGGGATAAGATCAAAATTGGATTGGATTAGATTAGATTAGATTAGGGATCTACTTGGAATTTTAAAATATTTATTTTTATCTTGTTATACTAGGATTTGTTGTATATATAAAAGAGATGATTATGAAAATTCTCAATTTTATAAGTCCACTGCCACCCTAAATTCTTTGTTTTTAATTATGAAAATTATAATTATGAGAGATCGTTGACTCAATGACCGAGTGAAAATGATATCTCATTTATCTGGACTGAATAAAATATTATTTTTTTTATTTTAAACTCTAAAAATCAATAACAAAAAAATATTTGAATATGATATTTACATTATAATGTCTTAAATTTAAATAAAAATTATAGAATAGAAACATTTATCTTCTATTGTAATAATATAAATTTGTATGTGAGTTATACAATAGAAAAATGGTAACTTTTGGGTGAGGGCTCCGTCTTGCACTTTTGGTGGGGGTACTTTATTTCTGCACCTTGACAAGTTGTTTGGATAGCTCGACCCATAAATAATTCTACTCTTCGGTTCAAACGTCTGTATATGGTCCAATGAATTGTACTTTCTAGACTCAAAAAAATATTTTTAGCATGCTATTTAGCAAGACCATGCAATTACAATGTGCATATTCTTTTCTTTGAAGCAAAAACAAAGTCATAATTTTTGGGTGGGGGACAACTGTACCCCTCATTTTTTTAAAAAAAACTTATTAGGTTTTAATCTTTGAAAATTTTTCACCACCAATGGAGATTTTATAATTCTACCACCCCTCGCAAAATTTTAGTTTTCAATTATAAAAATATTGATTATAAAAGATGAATGACTTAGTGATAAAGTGAAGATGGTATCTCGTTTTTTTAGGTTGAATAAAATATTATTTTTTATTTTAAACTTATAAAAATCAATAACAAAAATATTTAAATATGATATTTACAGTGTTTTAAATTTTTATATAAATTATATATAGAAATATTTAGATTAGTATTGTAATATTATAAATTTATATTTAAATTATACAAAAAAAAAATGATAATGGACTGAGCACTCATCCCCTGCACCTTGACAAGTTGTTCGGACAGATCAATTTTTAATAACTCTGTCTCCTCTGATTTGAATGGCTGGATCTACTCTTGATAGCTCCAATTTCTCAATATCGGCTACCAATTTAACGGGAGCATTTGATTAATATGTCAATTTAGTAGTTATAGGTTAATAAAACGTCCTATCAATCTTACTTTCTAAATCAATCAAAGAATGAAATTCAAACTACGGTTCTTCCTCAGACGTACGGCGAATTTTGCTTAGCTATGTATGGGAAATATCTACATATTATCGTGTTCTGACACGCTTTTTTCTACAAGAACAACCAATAATGAACACAAAGGCCAACCCGCTAAGATCCATAGGGACCCGAACTCTTTGTCCTCTAGCTCTGCTCACAGTCACAGAGGAGAGGGACAATCATGTATCATGAGCCTTGCACAGTTAATCATAAGATTCGGCAGAATAGATAATAAATTTTTAAAAAAAAAAAAAATCACAAAATTCGCCCTGCGACAAGATTTTATTCGGAGCCATAAAGTTGTTCGTATTTTTGTCGCCTTCGGCGGGCAAAGTTTGAGCGTGCTGGGTGGTCGGAGGCGAGTGACGCCAGGCGCCCCCCCCCCAGTAGGCTTTAGTAGGGCCCATGCGGGAGAGGGACGCGCTGGAGACGTGTTGAGTTGCAATTCGTTTTCAAAGCAGCACGCGTACGTTTGAGTCGCACCAATCAGTAAACGGATTTGACCTCTCGGTCTGCTTGGGAAATTCTAAATGCGCACCACACTTGACTTAGTGAGCACCACATCCTATGGCAAAAGTGATGTCAGAACCGCAGAAAATGGTCTTCGCTAAGTCAAGCGTGGTGCGCATTTAGCATTTCCCGGATAGCCCAGGCGTCGGAGATTAGGGTCCGTCTCTGACAGCTGCCCGTGCCTACAAATTGGCCAAGATACCCTTATCATCGAATTTTTCCAACGCATGCTGACTAGGAAAGTGACGGTTGCCCCACATCTTCCTCCCCAATTTGTAAAAAATTCTGATACAATTTTCGATGAGAATTCAATTTGGATAATACTATAAACAAAACTAACGGCAGACATACAGATGCACGTATGCACGTACATGCAAGCACGCCCACACGCACGTTGACGCGCACACGTATGTATACACGTATATGCGCACGCATATGTGTAGACGCACATACATATGCACACACATACATACACACACATCCCGCACGCACACGTATCCATGTTCATGCATGCACGCATACGATATGCACAAATGCACATGCACACACAATTTTCCATCTTCCATTTGAAATTCACTCCAACTAATTTTTTTTCCCAAAAAGTTGCAACAAGATTGGGTCTTGAACAATAAAATTATCTTTTTTAATCTCGATATGTGGATCTCCTTTAACTCTGTTGAGAGTTTCTTAGAAACTTCAATTGATAGAGTGTATTTACAAAAATTTTTCCTTTCCAAATAAACTTCAACTCTCTCTTAAATTTCCATACATCAATTTCTAATTCAATAGTTCAATTAACAATTTGAATTAAATTAAATTAAATTAACTTTCTCTAAATCCAATTCCAAAACAATTTAAAACCCTCCAAGTAAACACCATTTATATCCAATTCCAAAACAACACAAAAGTGACAAAACCTTCCAATAAACACCATTTATATCAAATTCTATAAATAGTTAACAGAAACCAATAGTTGAGGTTAAATATACTAAATATTATTTTTAAGATTGAAAATCTAAAAATATTTTCAACCGCCCCATACCTGCTGGACTAAGTTTTTTTTTTTTCCCCCATTCTGTAGCATTTTAGTGAAACAATTAGTTGTGGATTCAGAAGTCTGATTGAGATAATTCAAGTATCGTTAGAAAGATAAGTTAAAGATCTGCAATTTTAAAACTGTCCATTTCCATCTGCATCAGGGTCAAATATTAATTTGAAGGTGATGATGCTACACAACACATCCGTTCTTCCCAACTTTGAATGATCATAATTTCACTTTCGAACTCTATTTTAGTTAATTTTGGTATCATTACGATGGTCCTTCCGAGCTATACATATTTTTATTGACACCACCATGAGATTTATACCGTAATTCTGTCAAATTAGTCATACCGTCATCTTCATCATATTGGTTTTTATAAGACGTGATTTTTTTATTACGCTCAATTGTTTAGTCATAAGCTTCGACACGATTTGACACACACGTAGAGTCAAGAATCCTGACATACTCTTTTTTTAGTAGTAGGTCGTTATGTTTTTTAGACTAATTATGTTAATATGTAGAGTTCTTCCAATTAACCTCGTTAATTTTTTACAATTTTTTTTTTCAAAATTCATTACCCTGTTGATAGCTAGCAAAACTTGACTTAGCAATCAAGCAACAACTACACTCTTATTTAGCAAAGTGAGAAGGTTGGACAATAAGAGACTATAGGCTAGCTCAAAGTTCAGGTAATAGCCTTGATTCTAAAGAGCAAAGGATATTAGCATCTTTAAATTTGCAAAGACCCTTCCATACATTTTCCTTAAATATTGTACAAACATCTTAACATGTAATTAATTAGCAAAGTACTCAAAATATTTTCTTTTTGCTACACTCATTTTCTTGGAAATTAGAGCATATTATAGAACCCTTAGCAATAAGCTATTAACCTATAAAAACGGTAGTCAAACGATTAGGATACTTTTTAAGTATTTTAAATTTCACATATTTAATCTATGGCATATCATTGATGCTAGAGTATGGAAAGGGAATTTCTAAAGGAGCACATCACTGGTCTTAGTGAGCACACTTCACAAAGTCCCATATATTACAAGTTTACCAATGAAAATTTCGGATCATATTGCCTTTATCTTCGATCTCCATCTCCCAAAAGAACATTCCTGTCTGTAGTTAAATTCCATATAATATTATTTCCTATTCGGAGTTAGATCCTAAACTATATTATTTTTCGTCCGAAATTAGATCCCGAGCGGTGTTACTTTCCGTTCAAGATTAGATTCCAGATAATATTATTTTCTGTCGGTTGCGGAGAGGGGAATTACAGGGGCAAAGGAAAGGGCATGCAGCTGTGGATTGCATGGGAGCAGACTAGATTGAGGGAGGCGGAATCCAGAGAGTAGATGCGACGGATTTTTAATATCATGGGTCACGAAAAGAAAGGAGGAAGAGGGTTGCGAGTCACAAAAAGGGGTGAAGGATTTTTGGTATATTCACTAGGAAAAACCCTCTCTTCTCAAAAGAGAATGTGTGCTCACTAAGCAAGGTCCGCTTACTATGACAAGTGGTGTGCTCCTTTAGAAATTCCCCTATGGAAGCAATGCACAAAGCACCAGGGCCGAGACATGTTTGTTTGCATGTTATGCCCCCGCACTTGACTTCATTGAGCCCAACAAACAAGGGTAGTGTATTTTAGCACTCACAACTCTCGTCTTGATATTTGGGTTCTTGAGAGAGAGAGAGAGAGAGAGAGAGAGAGGATCATGAGATGTGCATGCCTAGTTGAAACCAGATCATACAAATATTCTCCCAACTCCCATTTCAACCATTTTCGTAATAAAATAATATTACATGATTCTTCTCAAACATAGAATTAGCATTTCAAAAGATTAAGTCTATGTCATCACTCCTCTCCTCTCTCCAAAGAATACGAACCATTTAAAAGGTGTGAGGGGCTTAATTAATTAATTAAATTAATTAAATTAAGAATTATATACTTTAAGCACTAAAAGCTGGATTGTCTTTATCTTATCCATCAGTCTTTATATCTCCATGTCTGCTGCCGACTAATAACACTTTTAAGTGGATGCAACTACAATTAATTAAGGATTTGAAATGCTCCTTAATTAATCACCTTTAATTTCTTTCTTAATTAATTCTTGATGTTGCTTACAAGAGCAAGATTGTGTGTGCTCATCTTGTCACACGAATTAAGAGGTAGCCTACCTATGTTTAAGATTGCGTCTCATGTTTGCAAACAACAAGCTTGTATTAAAGAAATCTTGTATGCTATGGATTTATTGCACCTTCGCATGCGCTCATTTAGAATTTTATCAAATTATTTAATGGGGATTTTTTGACGCTCCGCCATGGTTCATAACTGACTTTACTTTTCTTTAACAAGATTAGGTTTTTGAGACTTTGATGATGTTACGGGTCTAGTATGTACTATTCGAAATTTCTATGTAATATTGAACATTATTCGTTTTACATCAACAAGGTTAATGGCTACAAAATGTTTAAAATACACAATTTATTGTAAATTTATATATATCATCAAGATATGTGAGTCTTTAATAAATCCCCTGCAAGAATGTTCTCTTATAGTAGTTGAGACAAACTTTAGATATATTGATAAGAAACACTACGAAATAGTTCTAATCACATATCATTTTTTTAAATGTAAAGATAGTAAATCCATCTCATTCTATTAATAAGAAAATAATGAAACATATATCTTACAAGTCCTAAATTTGAACAGACATAGGGGGGAGCATGAAATGTAACTATTCAAGAAAAAAAAAAAAAAAAAAAAAAAAACAGAACATATTCATCAACAAACAAAATTGGCTGACAGATATAAACCATCAAGGGCAATTATGTAAATAACCATTCTCCTCCCAGAGAAATTCTAAGTGGGCACACAATGTGACCTAGTGAGCACCATTCCCTAATTTTAAAATAATTACAATTTTTTCGGCACATATACCCTTCACACATTTCTTAATGAGCACCATTTATTTTCTTAGTGAGCATCATCCTCTTACTTTTTCCATTCCCTAATTCATCTAAAAACATATTGATACTTAAAGGAGAAGGGGGTGAGTGAGCGGAGTGTCTCATGGGAAGGGACGAGTGGGCGAGTGATGAGGGGAGATTGTGTGGAGCAGGGGAGATAGGCTAGGGCTATTTTCCGAGTGTTGATGCTCACTAAGAATAGAGATTTGGAGAGAACGGTTACCACAGATAGAATATGATTAAATGAAAAAATTATTAGCGTTCACTAAGAAAAAAACATATTTATTTAAAGATAGATAGTGCTCACTGAGCAAACGATGCTCACTAAGTCAAGCAGCGTGCTCGTTTAAGAATTTCCCTTCTTTTTATTTCCCTGTATAAAAACAGAACACAAGAGAGGGAGGAGAGATAATAAACACTAAACGCAAACAAATCTCCCTCTCTCTCAGTCTCTCTCTGGGCTTTGATTACGGTGCACAGGCGAAGACGTCTGCAAAAAGATGAAAGCACAGCAAGAAGAAATTTTGACTTGGGTCTGAGTCTTTAGCTCTGAGAGCCAAAAACTGAAGTCTAAAAGACTCTTCACTTTCTTCCCTCTCGCTCGTTTCTCTTTCACCATTGAAGATGGACGAGAAGAAGCTGGAGCTGAGGTTGGGCCCACCTGGGGGAGATGATGAGTATCCGTCGCCAAACCCTGCCCTCTCCCTTGGATTCACCTGCATCGGTGCCAAGAGAGGCTTCTCTGCTACCATTCACCCCAAAACTAAAGGTATATTGTGTAAATTTTTCGAAAATGCATCTAAAGTTTGCTACTTTTTGATTCTTTTCTTATTCTTTTTTGTTTTTTTTTGTTTTTTTTTCCTTTTGGCGGGCTGGTTTAGTTTTCAAGCAGCAGCCTGAGATTATTAAGCAGCAGTGTCCTCTGCCATCTGTTAAAAATGCCGCTGCAGGACAAAGTAGCTCTCAGACTAGGTATTTTATTGATTATTGATCTAATCATGTTGATTTAAGGAAGTTTCAGTTAGATTTGGTGTGTTTTCTAAGAATAAATTGTTATTACAAATATTAATTTTGTCTTTTTCTCCAGCAATTTTCAATATCATTTGGAATATGTTGTCCTGTGGTTCTCATTCAAGATTAGTTTCTCTTGATATATATATATTGGGGTTTAGATACAAGGATTATATATATTTTTGCTTTGTATTTTGGTATTTTTTTAGAATCTATTTACATATTTGCTTTTATCTAGAAGTATCTCTAATTGTGAATATTGATGAGCCTTATTTTTAAAGATTCATTGAGGAAAACAAAAATATACAGGAACTGATATTATTTTGTTTTAGTGCAACACTGTCTAAGTGTTCATTTCCATTTCCATAAGTTAGTTTTTCACTTTTTTTGAGAATATACTGTAAGAAGAGATTTTGTAACTTCTTTGATAGCAAACTTTTATAAAATACAAAACAATTTTTCGAAACTCTCATCATAATTTCGAAGTTATTGATTTCAAAATGATATCAGAGCAATCTAAATTAAATTTCCATATACATGTATTTAATTGCGGTTAAAAAAATATTAATTTTTCTTAACCTTTACCATAATTTCAAAGTTTTGGTGCATGGAGTTAAAACAAACTAAACTTTGTTGGATGAAGTTATTCTCCAACTGCATATTTTCTTATATTCATTAATTTTCCTCTATGATCAACTCTTAGCCACTACTTCTCTCAAAATTGTTTTCTTCTTGCGCACGTTTGTCATGCAAAGATGGCTTTTGCCATGAACTTTATAGAAGAATACAAACTCTTTTTAATTTGTCTGCAACTTATTCTCACAAAGAAATTATAAGTATTTAACGGTTTCTTTCTATTACGTTTGTTGTTGCAGAGAGACCTCTGCTCCGGTGGTTGGATGGCCTCCTATCCGTTCCTTCAGGAAGAACCTCGCCAGCTCTTCGTCGTCCAAACCAACTCCAGAGTCTCCAGACGGCAGCTCAGAGAAGGCGGCAAAGCTCGAAACCAGCACTAAAGGCTTGTTCGTGAAGATAAATATGGATGGGATCCCCATCGGAAGGAAAGTAGACCTCAAGGCCTACGATAGCTATGAGAAGCTCTCCTTAGCTGTGGATGAACTGTTTTCGGGTCTTCTTTTAAGTATACATTTCTTCATATTTTCAAAAGAATAAGGGAAAAAAAAAAGAAAGAAAAGAAAAAGAGAATTGAATGAAGACTTTCTTTCTGTTTATGTAGCTCGAAGAGAACCTATTGCTGCGGGGAGTCAGAGGAGCCTTGAGAAAGAACGGGCCATCACGGGTTTGCTCGACGGGAGCGGGGAGTTCACTTTGGTCTATGAAGACTATGAAGGAGATCGGATGTTGGCCGGAGACGTACCATGGGAGTAAGTATTTCTCGGTTAGGAACAGAACTACGACTGACCGAAAAAATTGAAGATTTGTAATGTTTCTAAACAAAATTCTTGCAGAATGTTTGTTTCTACTGCAAAGAGATTGCGCGTGTTGAAGAGCTCCGAGCTTTCTACGTTGCGCGTAAGTGTTGAATGTATAGAGTTATTTGGATTTGTTAAGTTTCTTTTGGGGTTTACTTGAATATTTAGTTTGCTCTTTGTTTCTTCAGTTGGGATCAATCCACAAGAAGAGAACGACATTGGCGAGTTGAGGCTCGCATGAAATGGAGAAGATCTCTTGGATTTTGTTTTTGCGTTCGATATTTTCATGTTTTATACTTTTGTTAGTAGGGTTTGTTGTATTATGTGAAAAAGTAGGCCGTTTTTGTGCCGGTCTGTGATTTCTTGCTTTAAGGGATGAACTTGGTTATTCATTTGTCATCCTTTTTTTGGGTTTGTAAGAATCAAAATCAAAATAAAATAATATTTTAGAAGGTCTTGAAGGCGAATTATATCTCTTTGCGTTCCGTTAAAGCAAAATTAATAAAACAAACCACCAAAAAATAAGGTGTCCATGTAAGAGATTAGAAAACAAGATACAGAAATGAAAATATCCAAATATATTGTAACAGTAGGAGGTCTTTTGTGCGGGAAATATAATACTACTCTTCGTGATCCATATTCTGTCCGTCATCTTCCTTCATGCGTTACAATCCTAAGCATCGGCGGCCGCGGGGTTGGAGGGGGTGGTTGTGGTGGGTTTGGTGCTGTTTCAAGAGACCTGCTACCTCCGCCATCAATGAATAGATATCAACAAAAATACGAAAAATACATGTATCAACAAATGCAGCCACCCTAAATCCTTCTTTAGTGCATATTATCTCTCCCAATTCCTACTCTTGACTATATGTTAATATAATTCGACAAATCAATATGAAATGGAAGGCATGTCGCAACTTTAGACACAAACATATTTAGTGTAGACACAAGTTAACATGAGATGTGGGATAGACTCTCTCTCCTCCACAAAGGGTGCATCGTCTACTTGATTCCAACATTCCTCTCCTTTGTAAATTCTCTTATGACAGGAGTGCTTCTTTAGAGATAAACGAGTAAGACCCAAATTTTTAAACGGCATCTGGTCTCTCAAAGTATATTTTGCCTGACCCAAGTGCATGCCCCACCATTGAAAAACTAATAAATCGAAAGAAAGGAGAGTATGCCTTGCTTCTCCCATCTCCAATGGGGTATGCGTTACTTCTCCCATCTTCAATAGGGTATATCGTTAAGTGCTTCGTTTAAGGAGGTTTGACTTCTTCCGTCTGGTCTCCCAAAACTTAAAGAAACTATTGGTAAACGTATAGCAAGTTTTTTTTTTTTTTTTTTTTTTTTTTTTTTTTTTTTTTTTTTTTTTTTAAAATCAAAACGATGAGTTAAAGTTCCCACGTTCCATCAAAGCGACTTTAACATAGACCACCACATAAGTAAAAGTGGGTTACAATATAAATCACTATAATATTTATTAGCTATAGCTATAGGAGCTATAAGAATAAAGATGAACTTCGCATGTCCGTACGAGCACTTGCTTGAAAGAAGTATCAGAGTCGAGATAGTCCAATGGAGCTACGGGATGACATTCAGTTGAGTTACAAGAAGGAAAGGGATGGATTCACATGATGCAAGAGATACGAAAATAAGGTTTGAATTTAGAAAGAATATGATTGGATGGTTGATTTAATGAATGAAGATTGATTTTGATTAACTTATATTAATTTGTGTCTATTTTCACAATTTTTTGCGCTCAACTTGCTTGAGATTTCACATTGTTATTTGTTTTTTTATTTTCCAAGATTTTCTTAAATAAGTTATACCATGTGGGCTTTTGTTCCTACATATTTATTTCTTCATTTTTTTACCCCCATATTATCCATGTATTTCGTTTTTGAAATTCAACTTTCCTCATTATTCCATTAGTAAGCCATAATAATAGAATGAGATATAAGTGTTATGGTCCAGTAGAGAACAATGAATTAGTTCATAATACAAATCAATATAAAAACAAATAATGAAAGACAACAGACTATATATGGAGGATAATAAAAGTTGCTTTTCTGTCCTGTTCACTCAATCCCCCAAAGAATTAAGGCCTCGGGCTTATTTGGCGAGGGGTCTACAGATAGTTGAAGACCCTCTTCATCTGATAACAAACATGTCTAAAAAATCGTGTCACGAAATATAAAGCTAAGATAAATACCAAATGAGTATGATATGTCCATAAAGGTTCTATTATAATGTTTGTCAGATGTATCGGTGGCTAAAATACCCCGAATGGCAAAAAATAGCTGTTAAGGGTATTTTGCAAAAAAAAAAAAAAAAAATTTCCCCAATACCTATAAAATCCCTCACCGCACTTATTATCTTTTCAAAAATTCTCTCATCCTTCTCTACCACCCATACTCTCTAATTCTCAAAAAAATCTCTCAACAAAATCAAAGCCAAGGCTCTCAATCAAATCAAAATCAAGGTTCTCACAAAATCAAGATTATGACTCAACTAAATCAACTCTAAAACTTTCTACATCTCGAGTCTTTCTTTCTCTCTCAACTTTTAAGCTAGAAAAACATACAAAGTGTTTTATTATTATTTTATTCTCATTACTCATCTTCTGACTTTTTAATTAATACATGTGACAAGACAAATGAATAATGAAAATGAGTTATATCAAACGTTCTAATTCAAAGTTTGTACTCGAAATTTATATATAGAGAGAGAAATATTTCTTCAAATATAATTATCTCATTTCATTTGTTAATTTTTTTTTTTTCATTTGTATAATCCTAAACCTCATTCTCCTCTCTCTCTCTCACACGCACAGCACACACACTCTCCTCCCCTTGTGCGGCGCTACGAGATACTATCTCTGCTCGCCGCCAGCTCACTCGCTGCCGGCAGCGGCGTCAACCTCTCCGCCACCAGAAGAGGGGAAGTTGAGTAATTTTCGTTGCAATTGTGGAAAATATTTATTCTAGTTTCAAGGCTACTTTTAAAATATATATATTTTTTGCCCATTAAAATTTATAATTTCGTTTATAGTCTTAAATGGGATAGATTTTAAAGAAGAATACGATGACCCATTTGCAAGATCCTCACGTTGGCTTATCGTGTGAATTTTTAAAGGAAATTTTTTCATTAAATTAGATGTTGAAGAATATTGTGACCCATTTACTCTTTTACTCAAATTAGCATAATTTATGAATGGGTACAGGAAAAGTTTTGATTAAATTAAAATTTGATGAAAAATACCCTGACCCATTTGCTTATTTGCTCAGATCCACATAATTTATGAATGGTTATTGCATTTTTTTTTTTTTGATTAAATTGCAACTTGATAGAAATACGATGATCAATTTGCTCTTTTGCTCAGATTAATTGTAATTTGAAGAAAAATATCGCGACCCATATGTTCGCTTAATGTATGAATGGATATTGGAAATTTGTCATTAATTTGGAATTTCAAGAAAAATATCATGAGCCAACCTCAGATTAGTTTACTTTATGAATGGCTAGTGGAAAAAATTTCCATTAATTTGAATTTTTTTTTTAAGAAAATACCACGACCATTAGCGCTTTCACTCGTAATAGCATACTTTATGAGTGGGTGTTGGAGAATTTTTTATTAACTTGAAATTTGAAGGGAAAAGAAAATATTATTACTTCCACTAACACGCACTTACGCAGCGGTGGCATGAATTGAATCTGAATTGCTCTGATACTATATTGAAAGTCCCTTCTATTGCACAAAAACTCCGAAGTTGTAGTAAGGGTTGAGCGAAATTATTTTGTATTTTAATAAGAACTGACAGAGAGAACGAATAATAACTTTGTATTCTGAGTTATATGTTAAACGTTATAATGGCCATCCTTTTATAGATGAAGGAGGCGACTATAAAAAGTAAAAATAAGAGAATATGTTTGATCCTAATTGCATATAATTCTAAATTAGTATAATCAGCCTAATTAGAGATATTTGACAAATATACTAATTTAGAAAGATATCCTGAGCTATACTAATAAATTATAGAATTTGTCAAAAATACTAATTTAGAAAGATATCATAAATTAGTGAGATATCTTAATACTTATATTAGCTTATAATTCTATGCATGTATATTGGAAAATTTTCCATTAAAACTGAGTGAATTAGAAACTAAACTTAATGGAAAAATTTGTGATTTGAATGCTAATAGCTCAATGTGCAGTCAAATTGCTCAAAAATTGTAGATTTCCTTCTATTGCAAAATTATTTGATTACAACGAGAAAATTAAGATTTACAAAAAATTGAGGAATAATAAGAACGGGAATATTGATTGATTCCCTTTTTATGTGGGTTTGGGTGGCAGTGGAGCCTCGCTAATGCGCTCCGTTGACCGTCTGACTGGGAAGGGGATGGCTCTGCTCCGCTCCTCAATTTTACGAACTCACTCTAAATCGTCCCCAAAAGTCTCTTCTCTGGACTCGACTACTGTCTTTTATAGATCGAGAAGCTCAAAATCCGGCTCGAATCTTCCCTGAAAAATTGAATCACGGGATATCAGCGAGATAAACAAACAGAAATAGGCAGAAAACAACCCGCGGGTTGGCATCTACGGGATTCCTCCTGCGGGTGCTCACCCGCGGGAGCCCTCCCGCGGGTGCCCACCCGCAGGATTCCTCCCGCGGGTTGTCCCGCAAAAACATTATTATTATTATTATTATTTATTATATATATATATATATATATATATATATATATATATATATATATATATATATATATATATATATATATATATATATATATATATATTAGTATCTACACACCGTTCCACCGTCGCTTCTTGAGTCGAGATGGGTGGGATATCTTCCTCACTTAGCAGTTTTTTTTGGTCTTTTTTTAGCAAAGAATGGGAGATTTTTGGATTTGATGGTCTTGTTGGGTTGGAGAGGAGGAAGAGGGGAGGAGGAGGAGGTAGTGGAAGGGTTTTGATGAGAAGATTAAGAATGGAGCATTGGGATTTTGGAGGTGGAGGTTTTTTGATCATAGATGATTTCTTTTATAAGTTTACCTCATAATTCATTCTTTTTATTAGTGTACCTCACAATTTATACTTTGATTATAATTAATAAAAATTTAAACTATTATAATGCTAATTGTAAAATATGCAAAATTTCATTAATTTTACAATCGTAGACGGTAATGGTAAATTTTAATATGTCTTGAAGTTTCTAGTATTGTTGTAATGGTTGATTAACTAGTAAAAGAAGGTTTGAGTGCGTTTATACCTGTATTTTACATTCTACTACAACATCAAAATTAGAGAAAATTTGATATTTATACCAAATTTAACTCTGTAACTACTTATTTACATATAGAGAAGTCATTGTTGTGATAACTATAATTTATGAATGAAATTATACGTATTAATGATGTTATCTTTTTTTATTTTATTAAAAATAACAGATTCCTATATTTTATTTTTATAGAAAAAATTAGCAGAAGAACAAAGCCGCTCGCTCTCCCGAAAATTCTCTGACTCGTCGGAGGTCCAATCATCGACCCACGATGATGAATTTTGTAATGATCATTTAGAATGAGGAATTTTGGGAGTTGCTGAAGATAATTTCTTGTGTAAAAATCAAATCTTGCTATTTCTCCTAGAGTTAGAAATGTGGTTCCATTTGGAGATTATTATTCAAAATAAATGCACAACTATTGTAAACCAATAAGTTTGCTTAAGTTGAAGGAGCAGAAATCATGAAACTTGATGTGTGTGCGTGTTCATGAAAGAAGTTATTTTTGTCAATAGAATTTGATTCTTGATTCTTTCTATGAAGTAATCGACTCTTAAAATGATCAAATTCCTTCTTTTGGAATAACTTGATATTATATCAATGAACTTGCTTTGCGTCCAAAGATCTCAACTTGTACGATGCATGATATATTATGCACTGGTCTGTACTCTGTTTTGTGTTGAAAGATATTAATATGATGTGGGCGGCAATCTATTATACGATCATTATTTATAATTTACATATACAAACCGTAAATAGATGTGTTAGAATCCAATGGAAGTATAAAATAATTTTTCTTTGTATTTGTTCTTTGTTGTTCATGGTGGTGAGCATATGTAAATATTTATCAATTTCGAAAAAATCGAATAGAATAGGAATGGAAACTAAATCGAATAAACTTTACTTAGTTGGGAGAAGATGTCATTTATTTGGGATATTTGGGAAAATAATATAAAATAAAAAGCGATTATGGATTGTTAGGAATTGGAAGTCGCAGCGGAAGAATTAAAATCAAAATTTTCCAATTCCGATTGTGGATCTGTCAACGGCGTTTAAATCGAGTAATAGAAAAAAAAACGTACCTTTTCTTGCGTGTTCGTCCTTTGCGTTCGATCTCAAGGAGCTAACGACTCGGATCAGCTCTCTCTACCGGTATCCACACGAATAAGAATCCAACACAAACAGCGTGCTAGCGCTTTCCACGTTCGTCTGTACGTCAGCCTTGAAGAGATCACGATCTCCTTCTCTCGGCACTTGACGTCTCGCTTTCTCTGTCTAGGGTTTCTGTTCGTGACTCTCAATCTCCCAAAAAACCACCCAGAAAGCTACCGTCTCCTTTTCTCTATATAAGCTACGGTACTTTCTAATTAGTTATAGGATTATTGGATTTTCGAATTTAAAAAGGATTAATTCGAAAATCCTTCATCTTATCAATTAACATTTAATCGATAAGATAATAAATTAAACAAACCTTATTTTAAATTTGTCCAACAGATTTAATTCAAATTATTTATTTAATTTAAATAAAGAGCCATTCGAAATTAATTTAATTTATCTTATAAATTAAATTTAAGATATCATATCCTATTAGTTTTAATTTGATATTATCTCATAAATTCAAATTTCAAAACTAATATGATATCTTTCTGATTATGTTAACTGTAAAATCTGATTTATCACATAAATCTGAATTTTAAGATTAACACAAAATTATAATATTATAATATATATATATATATTATGATACATATATTTATCAAATAAATATTATATATATCTATATAATTCATTAACCCTAGAATAAAAGATGCATTCATTGAATCTAGACATATCTTTAGATTCAATGAATATGGACACCATAGCTCGTGTTGGGCTATTCTTATGTGTGACCCTGTAGGCCTATATGAAGTTGGTAGTGGGCCAATGACGCCATTAACCCACAAGTCGCAAGTGGCCTCTAGCAAGACATTGCAACTACCCAATTCATATAAGGATCGATGATCCGTTGCAATCTGTAATGTGATCATATCACGCCCTTTGTCACACGATATTCTGGCAATCATGAGGCACGGAAAACGTCATCCTCTTTCCGTTGACCATTACTTTCCCTATTCTTGAGTAGACTGACTAATATAATGGAAACTCATTTCCATCGTAGTATGGCCATATATTTTCTCAGTCTTACTCATCGGGGGGCCCAGTAATATCTCTCCACTAATGTGAGGGACAAATTCCATCTTGACTACTCACATTCCTCTCATGCAAACCACTAAACTCGATCATAGCCTTTATGATCATCTGGTTAAAAATGACTTTTGACTATGTCAAAAACTAATGATTTTCATGTAGGAATCTATGATAGTCTCAGGTCTAAAGGCATAGTGACATGGTTACATATGAGATAAGCTTATGACTTGATCCATGCAGCTTTCTCATAGCGGGTCAGTCCAGCACCTTGAACCCTTTTCAAGTGCCTGTGATTTTGATTCGTATCTCTATAATTAATTAAAGTCACACTAGTCTTATTTCATTTCTGTTCCCACAGAAATGACAGACCATGGACGTTTAGAAAAAAAACTGTTTTATCCAAGGATACAATTATCATATTGAACACGCAAATTATATGACAACAATAGAGAAATTTATTAAATCACAATGTTCAACGTACAATGATTGGCCCTAGGGCACAATTTCCAACATGGATTTGTTGTTGCTGGGGATCAAAACCAAGATGCTCACGTGGGCATTAAGAATACTCACCACTATACTACAATGACTTTATAGATAATGGGATGAAAAAAATACTTATTTATAGTTGCCTTTTCGTCCAGACTAGAAGTCCGGACAGAAGCCCACTGTCTGGACTTCCAGTCCGGATGGATATTGAACTGTCGGGACTGCTAGTCCGGACAGTGGAGAGTAGTCCGGATTGTTAGTCCGGACTTTGAGTTTTTTTGAATTCATAATTTTTATAAATCCGCACTATTTCTAGAGTTTTTGAGTAAGTAAAGGTCTAATAAAATTAATTTGTGAGATAATTTAATATATAAAAAGATTTGATAGAATAGTTATGGGTTTTAGGTTTTTTTTTTTTTTTTTTTGTAACTGATTTGTAGTTTGAGGAGAATTATAGGAAAGATTGAAGAAAGGGGTATTTTAGTCAAAAAAATAGATGGCAAGCTTGTAATATGGATGAAGTTTTAAGTGGGCTCACTAGGAAAAATGGTGTGCTCCTCTAGAAACTCCCGTTCGGCCATAGCTTCTATCATCTCTGTTTGTCTACCCCTAGGATTATGCTCAAAAGGCCCAACTGCCTGATTGTCCTAAAAAGGCCCAACTGCCTAATAGCTTTAGAAGCCTCATCATCATTCTCAAGGCCCAAATCACGATTTTTTGCAAAAAAAAAAAAAAAAAAAATCCACAATTTGTTGTTCTGCATTCGGGTCCATTTTTGAGGGTTCATTGCAGGTCGGGTGTGGAACGGGCAGACCCAGAGCAGATTCATCCAATTTTAGATTTCCATTTCTGTCCCTGGAGATACAATTAAGGCTGCTGCTCCCTTTGTTTAAAATAAAGGCTCCCTCAGAGGGGCTTTTGGAGTCTCATGCACACCTCCCCTCATTAGTCACTTCCTGTGACTCGCATCTCGCAAAGCATCCTGACTCCGGACTCCTGACTCCCTCCTGCACCCGTATCTGGTCTCCACACATGGGAGATTAACTTTGGCTCAAGGAAAGAGGCCTCCCCTTTCATCCTTTCCCCATCCACCTGCTGCAGTACCAACTCCCAACGGCTCCACCTCAGCCCGTCTTTCCTGTCTCTGCAACGCCCAGATTCCTCACCCCTCTTGTCATCGGTGGACCTTCCTTTCCCGCTGCTACTCCCCAAGTGCCAAGTTTTTGTAAAGTTTGACTCTACAATGTGCCTGCCCCTTTTCCGTACTGCAGGTGAGTGGAAAAGTCGGCGCTTTGTCAGATCTCGTCGTCTGGCCCACGTGGTCGGTTTTTCGGTGCTAGGTGAGGTGACGCTGCGCTCCGACGACCGGCAGTGAGCAGGTAGATCCTTCAGGCTGGGTGCTGATGCCCTTGCCTTTCGGGTCGGCCGCCGCTCCGGTCACCGTGAGATACGGCTCGCAACTCACTTGCTGGTCACTCCGAAAAACCGGATCCTTGGTATGAACAATTTCTCAGACGACGGAGATCTGAATCTTGCACAGTTGGTTTCCAAGTGTGACGTTGAACTCCGTCGGTATTGCCGATGCGTCCTCACACTCCACAAGCAACTTTGCCGCCTGTGTATCCGACTTGCTAAGTGCATCCTCATCGACATCAACAAGGTGTGTAAATTTCACCTCTAACTTGTTGAAATCAGCCATGTTCCAATGGTGCGAAAGGAAGCCTCTCACCGAGATCCATGCTTTTATTGAAAATAGTTGAATAAGGTTGTCTTCCTCCCGGTCCATCTACACAACCTAAACCCCGCCTTGCAGTCTCTGCAAGGGATAGAAGCCCTGCTCACGGCGTGGGTGAGCCCTTCTGGTGTCGGAAACCTAACCAAGTAGTAGCGTCCCCAAAACTGCGCAAAGGAAATCGATATTGCTTTGAGGCCTCCAATCATATCTTCCACGGTAGGCTCCCCATGTCCCGGATAAACTACACCAATATATTTTTTTGATAATTTCTTCCTCTCTTCATCTGTCTGATCGGAAATCGGAATGAAAGTGAGTGGCTTTTGCTTCGCCAGCTGTGGGTGAGGTAGGAACTCCTGTTGTGCCCCGGCCTGGTCCTTATTGTTAAATTCCCCTGGGTTCTTCTCCGATGACTTCAGTTTTGCAGGTAGGACCGGACATTCGGCAACCTTGTGCCCTAGAATCTTACAAAAGCGGCAATGAATGAACGGACATTCGGCGTTGTAATGATCCCCGTTGCAGCATGTCTAACAATCTTCCTCTATTTTGTTTCCAATAGGCTAAGGCTTCCTCTTTCTTCCGATCATGGCCAAACTCTCCCTCTTAACAACACTCTTAGAACGGTATTCCGTCCAACCTCCATCGATGGTCTTGTTCTTGGGCTCCAGTGGCCCTGCTGCTCTGTTACAAAGCATATGTGCAATGAGCCTCTGCACTTCCTCGCCTGTATACGTTGCTTTCGGATTGATAGTCTTAGTTGGGTTCACCGTGTCCTCTGGGATCTCTCCTTGTTACCAAATTTTCCTCCTGTGATGAGGATTCTTACCCTCCTCACTACTCGCCTGTTCCTTCCCTTTGCCCCTTTGCCCCTCTCCAACCAACCCCAATTAAACTCCATTTGCTAATGATCTTGAATTGAGGCCAACCATGATGCGAACTGAGGCGAGAAATCCCATCCCGTCCTTTTTCTTCTTCTTTATGGTTTTTTTTCCAAATTTTTTTGGACCGACGAAGGGTAAGTCCGCTCTCACATACTCTTTTATCTTTGCAAGGCATTTGGAGGGTATTAATTTAGCATTTCCTGAAAGTTAAAAAATTATATATTTAAAGCATTGTATAACTCATTATATGATCTCTATAATTTTTTAAAAGTGGACACGGTCTTGATACACAATTTGTATGACTTTTTAAAAGTGGACAAAATTCTGACATACAGGCTTTTAGATTTTTAATATTCAATATGGTTTTGGTGCATCTGATATGTATCGATATCATGCAGTGTATCCAATATGGACATAACACTCATTTTGAAGTGTCCATGCTTCATTTGGGTACTAGATAGATTTCAGAATGCCAATAGTCATCCTGGAAATATGGGTGATCACTTTTTTCCTACAAACATCTAACCCAACCTTGTTCTGGGTAGCTTACTTGGTTTCACAAAACCTATGTGGATGTCACGAGTTCTTCTCCCTAAACTCTGTTGAGATTTCCTCAACTCCTTGAACGTTATTAATGTTTCTTTTAAATTGAGTGTTTTGAGTAAGAGTAGTGGTTTCTAGTCTCAACTATTAGCATATCTCATGATATTTGATAAATCCTCTAATTTATTAGAGGATCTCATGATATCTTCCTAACTTAATATATTTGTTAGAGAATCTCATGATATTTTCCTAATTTAGTATATTTGACTAATATTCTCTAATTAGGCTGATTATGTGATTGATGATTTTATATAATTAGTATCAATTTGTATAGTATTTTGTTTTTACTTTTTATGTTGTCACCTTCACCTATAAAGTTATGGCCATTGTACAGTTTAGAGATACCTCAGAAACAAAGCTATTCTTCATTCTTTCTCTCAGTTTATAGCAGTGTTCTAAATATTGGCCGGTATATCGGTATACCGGCCGATATATCGTTTTTTACAAAGAAACGAGACGATATGGGGGTTTTTTTATCGCATATCGTTTTTGACCGGTATGGGCCGATATATCGGCCACGTGGCGATATATCGGCCGGTATCCGGTATGTGAAAAACCGGCCGGTATGGCTTAATATCGGTTTTTTGTTAATGGGTTACGGTTGCTTTTGAAACCCGTTAACCCGTTGGACCCGACCCGATAGGAAAACATAAAAATCCGAACTCATCTCTTCGCGACAAAAAAAAACCCTAATCCCTAATTTTCTTCGTCGCAACTCCGTCGCAACCCACTCCTCTATCGCCGGTTTTCGCTTCCATCGTCGCCTCTCCGGCTCTCCATCCTCCTCAATTGGTCGATCGACCGTTCCTCTCGGAGAATTTTTCGCCGTTGCTGTCTCTCCCCGAGCAATCGACTCGATCTGATTTCGTCCATCGCCGTCTCTCCGGCTCTCCATCCTCCTCAACTGGTCGATCGACCATTCCTCTCGGAGAAAATCACCGTTGCTGTCTCTCCCAGTCCCCGAGCAACCGAATCGATCTGGTTTCATCCATCGCCATCTCTCCGACTTCCGTCGACTCGCCGGTGATCCATCTCTCCCTCTTTCTCTTGCGTGCTTTCTAGCATCTCGACCTTGAATTTTGGTAAGTAGACTGCAATTAATTTTTCTCTAAATTTTTGTTTAATTTTAGTCTAATTTTATTTTAAATTTTAGTTTGTTATTGTAATTAGTGTATTTGTGTTTTTAAATTAAGAATGAGTTAGGGAATTTTCATTTTTAAGTTTGGAATTGATGCCTAGGGCAGCACCCTTCGGCCAGTCACTGTGACAGTGCTCGGCCAGTGACTGTCACAGTGTTACTGAGCTACAGTATAGTTCTTGGGTTCCCTACGCATTTTCTTTATCCTCAGACTGAACTGTCACAGTAACTAAGCAACATATTGGTATTGGTTCAGCATCTTGGGGGCAATAGAGTTAGACCCACTTGTTGGTACATAAGAGTGGATAATGTGACATTTTGATTAAGCGGCTTAACATCTTGATTAACTAGGTTCACAAGGAATTTGGTTAAGTTAGTTAAGAGACAAATTTGAATTGTAATTAAGAGTGCATAATGTCACATTTGGCATTTTATGGTGATTAGAGACATTTAATAATGTTTATATAAAAATTGATAAAGTAAGTATGTGATTTGAGGTAGAAAATTTTAAGTGTTTTGAGTAGATAAGAATTTGAAAATCTCCTAAAATACAGGATTTTCTATTTTGACTATTGTGAATAAAAATAATCTTGTCTATATAATATATTCGATTTTGACTTTATAATAAGGATTCTCTAGTTTGTATATGTTTCAGGTATAGAATAAGATTGTGTATCCAAATGTCCAATAAAAATCTTAAAATTATATAATTATTTTTTTATGATTATGTTTATATGATTATTTTTTTAGATTATGTTTATTAAGTATTAACTTTATTTATTTTAGTAAAAACTTGAATTCTTAAATAAATTAAGTTAATATAAATTAAGTGCAACAATTATTTAGCTATTTAATAAATTAATTGTTTGTCTTTTTTCACTTCACTTTTTTGAAGTCAGAAATAGTTTGAAAGATGTCCTCTTCTGGTGTTTCAAATGTCCAAGAGAAGCGAGGAGGTAAAGATCCAGTTTGGGAATGGGGAAAAAAGTACCCAATAAGCCCAATAAAGTGGAGTGTAATTTCTGTAAGAATGAATATGGGGGAGGCATTACCTGCCTGAAGGAACATTTAGGTCATGTCAGCGGGAATGTCAGAGGCTGTCCCCTGGTCCCAGATGACGTGAAGCAGAAAGCACTAGTAATGCCAAGTAAAACTAGAGAGGTAAAGGAAGGAAAAGCAACAGAACTTCAAAATTTGTTAAAAGAAGTTCGTATTGGGGAAGAAGAAGATGAGGAGACAACTCGAGAGGAGTCATCTTCTCGCAAAACAACAGGACCGATGGATCAATTTGCAATTCGATCGGTCGAAAAAGCAGTAGAAGCAGCTCAAAGACAGCCTACCGTGCCATCAGCCTCCAGAAAAAAGGCCAGAGACGATGTAATTCGATATATTGCCAGGTTTTTTTATGAAGGAGGTCTTGCATTCAATATTGCTACGCAGCCAACTTTTATGCAGATGGTCCAAGCCATTGGCATGTATGGACCAAACTTACAGACTCCTAGCCCATACGAG
Source organism: Dracaena cambodiana (assembly GCA_036321105.1). Lineage (NCBI taxonomy): Eukaryota > Viridiplantae > Streptophyta > Magnoliopsida > Asparagales > Asparagaceae > Dracaena > Dracaena cambodiana. The sequence continues at coordinate 44,288,412 of JAYEPQ010000006.1, forward strand.
CTAAGCGAGACTTGCCTCCAAAGAGAGGTCGATGAGACAAATGCAACTCTTGAATCATTCAAACGGAGTTGCCGAATAAATGACTGCACTTTAATGACTGATGCGTGGTCGGATCGGAAAGGGAGAAGTTTAATGAATATCGTTGTACATTGTCCGGCCGGTACAACCTTCTTATTGCCTCAAGATGCATCTTCTGAGAGACACGATGGCAGTTACATTTACAAATTTGTGGAGAGGGAAATGAACGAGGTTGGCGTAGAAAATGTTGTACAGATTGTGACAGATAATGCCTCGAACAATATGGCTGCAGCAAATACATTGGCTCTGACGCATCCAAATATATTTTGGACACCTTGTGCAGCACATACAGTTAATCTGATGCTTGCGGATATTGGAAAAATTAAACATATCCGAAGTGCAATTATGATGGGGAGATCAGTCTCCGTATACATATACAGTCACACCAAATCTTTAGATATAATGAGGAAGGCGATTGGTGGAGAGCTAATAAGGCCAGGCACAACTAGATTTGCCACGACATTTCTCTCTTTATCATCAATCAGAGAGAAGGAGCTGCAACATATGTTTATTTCTGATGACTGGATGGATTGCACTCTGTCCAGAACAGATGCAGGCAAGAAGGTATTTATTTCAATTAATATAAATTTTTATTTTATATTTTTAAATTATATGTTATTGACAAATTAAAAATACATTTTTTTATGAATGTTTAGGTTGCAGAAATAATTGCCAGCAACAAATTTTAGGACAACACAAATTTTGCTATCAGAGTATTTACTCCACTAGTGAAAGTTTTGCGTAGAGTTGATTGGGACAAAGTCCCTTCAATGGGCTTTCTGTATGGTGACCTAGAGACTGCCAAAGAGGAGATAAGAGATGCTCTAGGGGGTGAAGAGAAGAAATATCTTCCAATATGGAAGATTATTGATAAGAGATGGGAGAAAAAACTGAAGGGTCCTCTGAATAGAGCTGGATATTTCTTGAACCCTCTGTATTACTATGAGAAGCAGCCTGAGATTGATGCTGATGGGTCGTTCATGTCGGGCTTCGTTGAAGTGATGCACAAATTCTATCCAAATGATAATGATAGACTTGATAAGATTGCACAGCAGCTCCCGATCTATCAAAATCAAAATGGATCATTTGGAATGTCTTTTGCAAGGGCAGCAGTAAAGAGAATCATTAATCCAGGTATGCATTTCACTATAAGAAATGCAAAGTTAAATCTATTTTTCATTAAAGAAACTATTGAATAGCTAATAACTATTTATAAATATTCATTGCTAGCTCAATGGTGGCAATTTTACGGGACAGATGGTCCCGAATTGAGGATGATGACAATGAGGATTTTGAGCCTGACAACCAGTTCTTCGGGTTGTGAACGGAACTGGAGCACATTTGAGATGGTATTACAATTTTAACTTTTTTAATTAAATATTTCTTTCTCCCAAATATATATGTTTTAAACGAACTTTATGTGTATATCTTTTATTTAGGTGCATACGAAGAAAAGAAATAGGCTAAGTTCGAAGAAATTGCATGACTTAGTTTTTATCAAATTCAATGCAAGGCTCAAGAGCAAACTTTCAATCCCAAACAGAGATCCACTAGTAGCATACAATGAAGAGGAAAATGTCACCGAGTGGTTCATGCCTAAGAAACAGAATGGCGATTCTTATGAGACTAGTAATGATGAAGTCTTTCCTGGAGAACAACTGACTTTTCGACAGGTGTCAATTGCTATGGGTGCTAATCCGAAGAAGAGAAAGAGTGGAAGAGTTAAGGCATTTAAGTCGAAGAGTAGTAAAACTTCAAAGGGAAAAGCACCATCATCTTCAAAGTCTAAGCAGCGGCACGCATCAGATGATGACGATGAGGAAGAAGTTGACACATCATCATCAGATTCGTCATCAGATGATGAGGAAGGCATGCCAACAAATGAACCAGTCGACTCTGAATCTAACTAGAAAGTATGCTGTGAAGACTGATATTTAAAGTTTCTAGCATGTTTCAAATAAACTCATTTAAAGGAGAATGTTGTAATTTTGTAAATTATATCACTTATGTATTGCAGAAACACTTTTCTTTTATCTTGAAAACTTATTTTTCTTTATTTTATGATTGTATTTCGCTCTGTCTCTGTGCATATGCGAACGTTCTAAACGATATCTGCAAATTCGTAAGTTGAATGTAAATAAGCCAATGTAAGTGCTATAAACTCATTTTATGCGTTTTATTATGTTCTATATAGCCAATTATATGATTATTCTTTAACTGGTATGACACCGATATGACACTCCGGTATTTATGATCATATCGCGATATCCCACCCGGTATCCGGTAACCGGTATGTAATTTGGCTGACCGGTACGAGACCGGTATCCGATATTTAGAACACTGGTTTATAGTTTTATCATCAACACTTCCAATGCTATGTTATGCACATCTTTTTATTATACCTGATGCATGATGGATGATGTTGAGCTTTCTTAGGATCATCGCTTTAAAAAGAATTTAATATTATTGGAAATATTGCATCATTTGCCTCTTCCTATCTTTTTGACGTAGAAATCTCTATAGCTGTAATAATTTGAGTTTCACCTTCTCCAGTTATTCAAACATCACATGACATGCAGTATTCTCTTCAAATGAAGGTTAGAAAGATTGAAAGGTGTTAAAATAAAAAATAATTTCTCTTAATCCTCACTATAATTTCGGAGTTATGGTGCAGTAGAAGTGACTTTCAATATGGTATCAGAGCAATTCAGATTTAATTTCTATCGAAAATGGGCCTTCACCCACACTCATAGGAGGTGCTTTTTCTATGCACCATCTCAGTGTCCTTGTAGTCTCGAACTAAAAGTTGCATTCAAACATCACAGGACAGTTCTTTGCATTTAGCTGTCTTTTATTTGGAAAGGTTTCTACCAATGTTTAAAATAGCGATAACGAGAACATAACATTTTGTTTATGTTACATTATATCGCATATTGTGTAATGAATAATGTAGATTATGTAATTTTCTATTTATTTAATAAAAACAAATATAAAACTATATAAAATAAGATTTATAGTTTGAAAATAAGATTTCAAATTTATTTTCAATTATTATTAATATTGTAATTATTTTTTGTAATGCTCATTTATCTTATTTGTAATTATTTATTTTAGCTTACCTGATATTTTAATTTAAATCAGTAAGTAGGAAATTTTAGAAATTGGAGATGAATTATGATAAGTCAATAATGATGTAATTACAAACTAACAAGTTAACAATAGCACAAGTAATCAAATATGAAAGTAACAAGTCATCAAATAAAACAAACTATAGCAATTCGCTAACAATCAAGATAAATAATCGATATTAATATGAAAATTATTTAAAAAATATTGTAAATAACGTAACCTAACGTAAAATAATATAAAAAACATACCGTTACAGTGTATTGAGTTATTTTCGACTGTTACGTTGGTTTTCTGTTAGGTTTCATAATGCAATATAACTTGTTTCATAATATGTTATTTTCAACATTGGTTTCTACTAGCTGAAGGTCTAGATTATGGGGGCAAACAATGTTGCGGGTCGGAAGAAGGATCCTTATGTTGTAGAGTGTGCATAGAAATGTTATCCGGCTGGAAAAGAAAGAAGAGTCTGTGGAAGACGTGCCTTGGTGTGTATACCATTGCTATGGTTGGTTTAGATCAGTTCATCTCCAAGTATGCGAGTCTTACTAATGAGAAGGAAGTAGAATGCACATCCGATGAGAGCAACAAAGTTCTCAGTTTCTCCCGGCCTGCATATTGCTGTCCAGTGCAAGGTTGCCTCTGACCGCCCCAGGGTTGTGGAAGCCTTGAAACAATTGGCCAACTTAGACCCCATGGTGGTGTGTAGTGCACACGAATCTGGTGAGCGCATTGTTGTGGGTGCTGGAGAACACCTTGAGATTTGCTTAATGGATCTTCATGACGATTTTATGGGAGGAGCTCAGATTGTGATTTCAGACCCAGTCATCTCTTTCTCTAAAGCCACATAGGAAAATTTTTCGAGGAGTCTTGAGCAAGTCACCAAACAAGCACAACCGGCTGCACATGGAAGCTCGGCCTCTTGAAAGGAGAATTCCTGAGGCTGTTGATGAAGGGTGCATCAGTCCGCGTGATGATCTCATGGTTCGTGCTAAAACTCTGTCCTGGGACAAGGATCTCGTTAAGAGGATTTGGTGCTTCGGACGTGAGACTACTGGACCAAACATGGCGGTTGACATGTGCAGGGGGTCCAATAGCTTAATGAAATCAAGGACTCTGTGGTAGCTGGGTTCTAGTGGGCATCGAAGGAAGGTGCTTTGGCTGAAGATAATATGTGTGGAATATGGTTTGAGGTGTGTTATGTGGTGCTTCATGCTGATACTGCTGCACGAGGGGTCATTTATGCATCTTGGTTAACTGCCAAACCTAGGACCTAAGAACCCGTTACCTCGTGGAAATCCAGGCTCCATAATGCACTTAGAGGTATTTACGGCATTCTTAAACACAAAGCAAGTTCATGTCCTTGAATAGATGCAGAGGCCTGATAGTCCCCTCTACTGCGCTAAAGCTTACGTCCCAGTTGTTGAGTCGTTTGGTTTCTCGAGCAATTTGAGGTTCAGCAACATCAGGGCAGGCATTTTCCTCAATGTGTGTTTGTATCACTGGGATATGATATCTTCTGACCCGTCTGTGCTAGGTTTTACTACAGGAAAGCTCGTGGCCTCCATAAGGAAGAGGAGGAGATTAAAAGAGCAGATGACTCCTTTGTCAGACTACGAAGACAAGCTATGAGCCATTTTTATAAGTTGATCATTCCTTGGTGCTATTATCTGTTACTGTTTGAGTTCAGCTTGTCAGAAGTTTTTGTAAATAAAAACATCCTACAAATATATGCTGATATTTTGGATTTGGAGGTGCCTATACAGGATATGCATTTTCAAAGTAGCGTCTAAAAACTTCGATGTCTCAAAAGCCTGCAGGCTTGAGCCAGATGTTTTTATAAGTAGTTGTAATGCTCTCTTCTCTACGTAATCTCTAAATTTTTTCCTTCTCATAGTTAATTTGTTATTAGTCGGGTCTTTTATGCTGATATTTGAACAATATATGCTTCAGTTCTGTAATTTTTGTTGATATATTTGAACTGCATCAACAGGACTGAGGGCGACTCAGGGTGAGGGTTACTTGTTGCATAATAATCTTATGTATATATACTCGATGGGGGTACTGAGCTGTTTACTGCACATTGTAGTTTATGTATTCCCCCTAATTTGGTATTGGATACCAATGTTTAAAATAGCGATAACGGTAACGTAACATTCTGCATTAGTTAGGTTATGCCGCATATAGACGTAACGCATAACGTAGGTTACTCAATTTACTATTTATTTAAATAAATATATAAAACCATATAAAATAATTTTTATAAATTAAAAAATAAATTAAAAATTCTAAAAAAATTATATAATCATTTTGTAATACATAATTTATTCTAAATTTTTATTAAATTTTACAATAATTTTCACATTTATCTTCATAAATTACATTAAGACCGTAGCCGTAATTCCAGTTATCATCTAAGAAAAAAAATAAAAATAAAATTATAATTCTTTATTTCAATTTCAGTTATTATCATTATTGTAATTTATATTTTAAAATGTTCAATTTATCTTATTTGTAATTATTGATTTTCATTCAATTAAAAATTTAATAGAATTAATAAATATAATATTTCAGCAACCATATAGGAACTACAACAAGCGAATAATGAAACAATCGCTAATTAGCAAATTAGTAATTTCATAAGCAATCAAACAAGCCAGATCAAGTAACAAAATTTTAGTAATTCGCTAATAATCAAAATAGTAAGCAACAAAAATATAGATATTATTAAAAAAAATAGTAAATAACGTAACATAACATAACGTTATATTACGTAAAATAACATAAAAAACGTACTGTTGCGGTGCGCTGAGTTATTTTCAGTTGGAGTTTCGTTAGGTTACGTAACGCAATATAACAGGTTTCATAACGCGTTATTTTCAACATTGTTGGATACCATATTTGATTCGCTTGAATTTTGTTGCTTATATAACAGACTAATTGTTGGTTTTCTGTCATTTCGAACCCATTATGGCATTTAGCACAACTAATTCAATTTAAGGTTGCCTTTGCGTCTGCAGTATTGGAACCTTGATGGATGTGTGCATTCGGGGTAAGCAGAGTAGACACAAACGTGGAAAGAAAAAGAGTTCATAACAACATTCAACAGATGCTTGAGGCTCCTGCTCTTGGATATTTCGTAGCAATCAGTATCACTAGAATTATGCGAATAATAAGCTGATCTGTTTATAGAAAAACAGCAAATATCTTCTCTGATGTCGATGCAAAAGAAATTACGTTTGTGCTTTATTCTGATTCGATGCAACAGACTTGTCTATTTCATCGAAAAACCTAAGAAAGTTGGAAAGCATTTTGCTGACTTTGACATATGAACCTATCATATCGAAACAAGTGGGACCTTGTTCCTATCAGTTGATACCTTGCACTTTCTACTTGCACTTTCTAATTGTCAATTCTTGGAGAGTTTGAAGAAGTAACGTTGACGGAGAGCTAAGAGCCAACATGCAACATGGTGGTGATGACAAGCAACAACGCTCAGTTTGGGCCGATGTTGTTATCACAGAGCTTGCAGATTCTCAGCCGAGGTCCAAATATTCTCTGAAGGTATGATGAAGGAATACAATTTCTTTCTCCCAAGTAAAGAAGAACAAAGTCCATATTATTGTATGATCGAGTTTTAATTTCCCGTCCTAACTTTATCTTTCATATCTCGTTCATACCAAATCTGTACAGCTATAAGGCTAACATTCTTGAATTTAATTTTGCTCGAGGTATATCATTCACATGCTATATATTCTCTCGACGTACCGATAAATATCAGAAACCACAAGAATAAACTCTGAATCAGTTGAGATTCGAAAAGCTTTATGAATTCTAAGTGGTCCTAATAACCATTTTATGCATGCAAGAGGTTTGAAATGGGCTGCATAGAGTAGAAAATTCTATCAACTCAAGCTCCACAGTTATAAGTTGTTGTCGTTGGTAGGAACCCGATATCGAGTTTGGACTTCTGTAAGTTTGAGCCAGGATGTGCATGTTTAGCCTTGTTATTGTTGCAAAAAATAGATATCTTACCTACACAAATAGGCACCAAAAATAGTGTCACATAAGAACTAATACAAAATAAGAAAAGACACAAAACACAAAATTTAACGATGTTCGGTAATTGTTATCTCTGACCAATTGGAAAGTTCCACAAGAATAGGAGAAATTTTCAAACATCCCAAAATAAAACATGTTTTCTCATAACAGTTTTATATAATAACTAATTATTTTTTGGGATACTTAAAACCAAAAATACAAGGCCCTATTTATAGGACCCATAAGTGGTGTCTTTTAGGCACCCAGCCGATGTAGGGACTAAAAGAGCCACACCAAAAATTCAACAGTTATGTTTATTGAGATTATCACAGATATGAGTAGCACACACAGAAAAATAAAAAACAATGAATCATACGAACATAAATATTTACTTGTTTCGCTCAAATTGGACTGTGTCCACAGTCGTAGATGGGGGTCATATAGTACTTCAGGCTCCACAAACTTAACCATATTTGTTCCTTTCCATCCTTTGGTCTCGGTTACTACCTCTCTTTAATCAAACCTATTTCTAATGGAATTAGACAGTTAAATTTCATTTTTAACCACGAGCAATGTTAGCTATTGAGTTATGCATATATAATGTACATTATGTGACAAATATGTTCTTATATGTAGTTTGTTTCTTCGGATTCTTTTTAAGGAAGTATTGGGGAAAGGGATAGCAATGGACTCGTTCATATGAACGTGTTTATGGATCAATTTTTGGCCTGTTCTATATAAAATATAAAATTTTGAATTAGAAAAGTAAAATTTTTATTTTTAATTTAAAATTTTGTATAGAGTGAACTAAAAATTGACTCATAGACGCGTAAATTAAACTAGGAGATATAATACCACAGTTTATGCTATTTTTTTTTTTAATTTTCTGTGGGTAGAAGACAAGTGTTGCTTCCATTAATGCCCTTCTATCTCGAGTTTGTTATGATAGTATGTCAACCTCTCATACTAATTTTGCCTACCATTGAAAGCTAAAGCGCAGTCAAGCAAAGGACAATCTCTTCAGCTAGTTACTATTGGCTCTTTGCCACAGATTAGACACGAGTAACTTGAGTGATACGTGTTTGACTTGTAGTTGCCCCTGCTAATTGTCCATTGTTGACGGGCTGATATGCTTGTGCCAAAAATTATCAGACTAGATTCATCAAAACAACTTAAGTGAGGACCCGAGAGGATCTCAAGTTAAGTCAGGTTTCAAAAACTAGCATCTAACTATATGAAATTTGAGCGAGCAACTTGCAGAGAGATCATTAGAGAAAAAATAACTCGTAGAATTAATTGCTAATTGACAAAATTTAATGATGCTAGACCCAGATGGATTTCGGATCTATGTCCTTGATGGAAAGTTGCTTATTTGATATGTTCTTTACTAAAGAAAAGTAGGATTACAATCTCTCGATTCTTGGGAGAACAAAATTCTCAGTTGATTTGGAATTTAACAATTTACTTATTGTAGATATATTTTATTATTTTAGAGACTTAATTTCCTTATTTTCGATGATTTGGTTTCATTATGTATGAAATATTTGACTTGATAGTGGATTCTTGATTAGTTGATTCAGAAAAGGAGTCAGACTCGTAATTTGACTTTACACATGATAGACTATACGATATTAGATAGGGGTGATCAGAGTTTGGTTAAACCCAAAATAATTGACCAAAATCGATCTGAATAAGCAAAATCAAACCGAACCGAATTAATTAGGTTAGTTTTTGATTTCATGCTTTGAAACTTGAAACCAAACCGATTGATTTATTTAAAATTATATATATGCACAAACACATACACACATATTACATACATATAATCAATAAATTTAGTACCAATATGATACCTTAAAGAGATATGCTAACTACAACTGTTATTATAATTTTTCAACAAGTTTTATTTAAAAAATTGGAACTGAATAACCTAACCGAATTGAACCGAATTGGTTCGAACGGTTTCGATTTCTATGCGTAATCGGTTTAATTCGATTTTGCTAAAATTGATAAAAACTGAACTGAAACTGGCCAATGCTTACCCTCAATTCTGAGTAGTTATCTAACTGTGCTTCTTACAGGCTTTTTGATTTGGGTCTGAGCCATAAAATTATGTAACAACAAAATTAAAGGATGAAAGAAGACATGAATCAAATTTTATGTAAAAAATTGAAGCGGTTAGCTGTCCCATGACTCCTTGAACAGTATTGAAATATTAATAGTGTTACTGTGATAGGAGCTCTATATATTGCTTTTTTTATGTGATATGTGAGTTTATACTTAATTACGCGAGTAACGAGTTATTTTCGGTTAGAGAGATAAAAAGATAATTGTAGACACTTAAAAAAAAAAAATTTGGGAAAATTCCCGCGGATCACCCGCGGGAATTCCTCCCGCGGGTGGCCGATCCCGCGGGTGGCCACCCGCGGGAGGCTTCCGCGGGTTGCCACCTGCGGGAGGGTTCCCGCAGGTGCCAACCCGCGGGAATTCCTCCCGCGGGGGGATCCCGTGGGTGACACCTGTGGGAGCAATCCCGCAGGTGTCAACCCGCGGATTGTGTTCCGTCTATTTCTGTTTTGTTTATTTTTCAGGGAAGATTCGAGCTGGATTTCGAGCTTCCTCAGTCTATAAAAAACAGCAGTTGACTCCAGAGAACGGACATTTGGACGATTTGGAGCTAGTTCGTGAAATTGAGGAGCGGAGCAGAGCCATCCCCTCTCCAGTCAAACGGTCAATGAAGTGCATTAGCGAGGCTCCACCGCCACCCGAACCCACATCAAAAAGACAATCAATCAATATTCCCGTTCTTGTAATTCCTCAAATTTTTGTAAATCTCAATTTTCTCGTTGTAATCAAATAATTTTACAATGGAAAGAAATGTTCAATTTTTGAGCAAATAAGAACTGACGACCACAGTGGGAGCCCATCTGTTTACCGCAGAGAACTTGGTGGCGCAGTCCGACCGGATGCGGATCGGCTCAATGGTTGAGATACTAGTCGTGGAGGTTAACCAGCAAAAATACGAGGAGTTCCTATCATCCTCAGATTTGGCGCCTAGGCGTCATCGCCTGGCGACGATTAAATAAGGCGAGACATCATCACCCGCCAAAATTGAAAAGGCGTTATCGCCATTCAATACCTACGAGGTGTCATCGCCTGTTGAAACTGACAAGACGTCATCGTCTGTCTAGTACACAGCATTATCGCCCATTCTAAAGTCAAGCTAAAAGTCAAACCAGACCCTAACCCGCTCCCAAAAGAGAAATATAAGGCGTAAAACTCAACGGGCACGCCTCAATCATACAGGAAGGGTTGCAGAAAACTCCGGAACAGTGAAAAATTTCGGAGCAAACCCACGGATGCAGCCACGGATTGTATCCCGCGGAAGCAACCCCGCGGGTGCAAACCTGCGGGTGCAACCGCGGGTGCAAACCTGCGGGTGCAACCGCGGGTTGCACCCTGCAGGAACAAACCCACCGGTGCAAACCCACGTTGCAACCGAGGGTTGCATCCCGCAGCTGCAACCGCGGGTTGCACCCTGTAGATTCCACTTAGCGAAAGCAACGATGGATTACGTTCAATGAACACAACTCTCATGTCTCTTCGAGCACACCTATGGTGAGCACGCAACATACACCAAGTGTTTTAATCTCTCTATCAGAGGCGCGCGGGGCCCACACAACTACTCAGGCCAGTGTGCACTTTAGAAGAATCCGCAGAAGGGTTGGAGAACAATCTGATGCTAGAAAAGAGCTCATCACTGAAATATTGCAAACTCTCCAGTATTATGAACCGAATTTGCGACGCAAGAGGCGTCGAGATACAAATAGAGCTGAGAAGGTACCTCAAAATTTGAGAGAGTACCTCAATTGGAAGAAGAACTGCTCACAAAATATTCCTCACTGCCAATGCGAACAGCTGATCTCAACTGTTCTATCAAACTACAAATGCAACTCGAAACGGTCCGTTTTTTAGCAGATCACAGAACCCAAAAGAATACGAACGGTGAAAAAGGTGTGCTCTGGAACTGATCTGTCTGCCGCCTCATCGCATATGGTTAATAAAGGCAAAAAGGTGGTCGAAAACAATCCATCAGATAATGAAATCACTCTAGGGTTAAAAGGAGTTTCTACTGAACCAGAGAGCGTGCATTTAGAAGAAGTCTCTGGAAGGCTTGAAAGACAAAAAAAACGTCTCGAATAGCAAGAGAAGACCATAGAAGAAATGAAACAATTTTTAACTGAGTTGTTAGCTCAAATTAGAAAGAGCCAATTCTCGTCGTCCATTTCTGATCGGCAGGAAGAAAAATGACCTGTCCAAATAAATGAAGATAGCGAGGACGAGAATGAAGAAATTCCTCCTCATTCAAGAGAGAGAGAAAGAAAATGTTATCATCAACCCTCACGTAGAAAAAATAGAGAAGATAGAGAACCAACTACAAACTCTTCTTCATCGCAAAAAACTGCAAGAGGTGGGGGTAGTCATCCCTATCCCAAAGAATGGGAGACCGTACCTTATCCTGCAAAATATAAACCGTTGAACTTTCAGTCATTCGATGGTAAAGTTCGCCGCAACAGCACATCTTCTACTTTCTGTCGCAGACAAGACACCTAATGGGGAATGATCCGACTACGACTAAGATATTTGCGAGCACTTTACGGGGGCCCGCATTTACCTGGTTCATGCAACTACCCCAGAGAACAATAAATCATGGGCTGATGTAAAATGTGAGTTCTTAGCCTGATTCTTTGAAGATGATACTGAAGTCTCTATACTATCCTTACTAGCAGTAAAGCAAGAGGAAGGTGAGACAGTAAAAACTTATATCGAGCGGTTCCGAGAACTTTTTGTTTGATGCCCACATGGCATGACGCAGGACACTCTTGTGGAAACCTGCAGACACAACATGTTGACCGACGTTCTAGATAAGATGGGCTCAGTCGAACCCAAATCATGGAAAGATCTGCTTAAGCAGGGTGAACAGGTCGAAGATATATTTCGACGCCTCGAAAGCAGCAGTCTACAACCGGAGGCAGTACAAATGAACCTCCATTCCATTTTTTCCGTTCCAAGGGGAAAGACATAATGTCAATGGCAGTAAAAAGCACACCGAAGCAGAAAGCATGACCAACTATAAACAACACAGCAAAGTCACTCAGGCTTCAAAAGCAGTATTCATTTAAGGATAAGCATAATGCTACTATGTTCAATCTGCTCAGTAAGCGCAAGATGCTCAAGTTGCCGGAGAGTAAGAGACCTGAAGAGGTTGTGAAGACTAACGATCCGAATTACTACTTGTACCACCGGATTGTAGGTCACCCTACAAAAATTTATTTTATTTTAAAAGACAAAATTCAAGCGTTGATTGACGCTGGAGCAGTTCAGCTTAAAACTGAACAAAAAAGGAGTTAGAGCTAACTCGGACATATTTAATGTGGGTGGTCTAAAGGTACCACTTGGGCTCACAACTATTCCAAAGATGAGCTCAGGGCGGTTAATTTAGACCCCTGCAGAAGAAAGTGTTAGTCTCTTTCGCAACAGAGATGCAGGGGGTCGTGAGGGTGCATCCAGACCTTAAAAAAAAAAAAATCCTACGCCTCTATGAATAAGGATAGAAGGAAGTTTGGCATGTAAGTCCAAATAAATTTCTCGCCAATCCCACCATACTGAGGGTAAAAAGCATAAATTACCCAATACCATCAAGGCAACGGGAAGAGAATAAATTTTTTGCCAACCCCACCATGCTGGGAGTAAAAAAAAGCATGAACTACCCAACGCCATCAAGGCAATGGGAAGAGAATAAATTTCTCGCCAACCCCATCATACTGGGGGTAAAAAGCATGAATTACCCAACGCCATCAAGGCAACGGGAAGAGAATAAATTTCTCACCAACCCCACCTTACTGAGGAAAATAGTGTGGCCAGCACGACTCAAACAGTAGTTAGTAAAGGCTAATCAAATCCGTTAATAGCTGGGGATTTGCTAAAAATCCCATGACAAATCCGTCGCAACAGTATCTTTATTCGAATATAAGGATACATCGCTGCCCTAAACTGCTAAGGCAAAGGGAAGAGGAAAAGTTTGGCATTTAAGCCCAAACGAAATCCTCGACAACTCACCATGCTGAGGGGAAGAGCATGACTAGCCCAACTCAAACGGTAGTTGGTAAAAACTAATCAAAACCATTAATAGGTGGGGGTTTGCTAAAAATCGCATGACAAATCTGTCACAATAGTATCTTTATTCGAATATAAGATACATCGCTGCCCTAAGCTGCTAAGGCAAAGTGAAGAGGAAAAGTTTGGCATTTAAACCCAAACGAAATTCTCGACAACTCATCATGCTGAAAGGAAGAGCATGGCTAGCCCAATTCAAACGGTAGTTGGTAAAGGCTAATCAAATCCGTTAATAAATGGGAGTTTCCTAAAAATCCTAATCAGATAAATCTCTTGTCATGTCAAGCTTTCACCTCTGACAGAAACAAACTCACACTTCATCAAGCCAAATATCACAGTCTCTAATGAACTTGTTTTTTTATATCGTTAAGTTAAAAAATCACCTCTGACGAGAATCATCTCCCTATCAAGTTAAAAGTTACCTATGATAGTAAAATTCCAAATTTAAATACGTTAACCGTCACCTCTATTTAGTTAACTCATTTCTATCATGACCAGATCCTCTGAATAGGTTGAGTTTTTGAGACAAGTTTAATGACACATCCGTCTCTCCTTGATTCGTCACACTAGATGTTACTGAACGGTTAGGGTTCTAATTAGCACGTTAACATAATACCTCTGCTTGACCTTAAATAAGTACGTTAAAATCATACCTCTGCTTATCGTCTAACGAGCATGTTAATATCATACCTCTGTTTGTCACCCAATGAGTACGTTAACATCATACTTCTACTTATTATCTAATGAGCACGTTAAAATCATACCTCTGTTTGTTATTGAATAAGCATATTAACGCTATATCTCCTCCCATATTCCATGAAATATGTTAACAATTATCTCTGTCTACCAAATCCTTTACACGTCGGATAGCCAAAATCAAAGAATCCAAAGTATTTCGAAATTCAGTACGGCTAAATACAATAATTGGATATCTTCTTGTAACCTTTATTTCTCTTAGCAAATCATTCTTTTGTTATGTCCGTGGACATAAGTCTAACTTGGTCGGCCAATTTTCTTGTGATTTACTGTATTTTCTATCTCTTTTGCTCAATTTGGTGATCTCAGGGTGATTGCATATCTCCCAGCAAAAACAAAATACAATAAAATACAAAAAATAAGGAACACTAGGCAAAATACAAAATGCAAGCGTTCCTTATTTCCAAGGCTAAAATTAAACAGTAACCGATCGAGAACCTAATGTTTAAAGATTCTACGGCAACTTGTTTATATATTTATATTCTAATATTATCCGATAAGTTTTATGATTGTCAACTTCGGACCAACGTGAAGAATTTCTCCACCAACTCTGTTAATTCTAAACATTAATGGACTCTTTGCACCAATATCTTATGATCTCGGCATCTTATTCTTGTGTCGAATTGGTTATTTTTGGTTTACAAGAAATCAAAGAAAAGAAAAGAAAAAGAATCTTGGTTCTCATTGTTTGCTAGGGGAAGAAAGTACGAAAATTTTTTTAAGAAAAAATAAAAATAAAATTAAAATATAAGAACAAAACTTGCTTCAAACTCTCTTTATCCGTCATACTTCCATGAGATAATTACACCAAGTGACATTTACTCTAATTTTTTGTTGGCCATGTTTTGAATTCTCTACAACATTCCAAAACTTCGAAATTATGGTGAGAATTTAGGAAAATTATTTTATATTTTAACACACTCGTAAGCGGTCCATTTTGGAATTTAGGTTGTGGTATTCAAACAAAGTTGAATTAAATTTTTTTATTTTTTTAATTCAATTTTTTTAATACGACGGATCAAGACCGGCCCTTAAACCCTCTCCGTTAAAATCTCTACAATTTTTATAAATTTGTAAATATCAAATTACGAACTTATCCTTTCTCAACTTTCAAGAGTCAAAATTCAAGCCTACAATATTTTTCCAGCATCCTTTTTGTCCCTGCTAATACCTCCAAGCAAGTAAAACTCTTGAAACCTTTTCTTCAACTCGGTGACAGAGGTCGGATCTTTATCTCTAATTCACCGGATTGTGATTAGTTATTTCCACCATTTGCAACTATATTTTTCTCTCATCATTTTAAAAATTTTTAAGGATATATTAGTCAATTTTAAGGTTCTAAAACAATTGATCAAATTACTTTTTGATCATGTATTGATTTGAGAAATTATAATTAGGACTATCGAATTTATGTTGCTATGGTATACAATTTTTGGGGTGGAAGGCATCGATCTTGTAACCCTAGCAGAAGCACTTTGCTCCCTACATCCCAATTCGAGTTGTTCGGAAAGCTTATCATTCCGAATAACTCTATGGAAGGTAACATGGTCAAGTAGGCAATTTTTAAAATAAATATTATTCATACTTTTGAAATATTTGCTTATTGAATAGGAGACATTATCCTTAGTTATTTCTGTGATTGTTTTGTTAAATACTTCTATAATAGTATTTATTGTTCTACAACTGTGATGTATCATTTATTGTAATGAGGCTCGGTATATTCTTTTTGGATATGCTATTTGTATGCTGTATACGTACTTATATTCCGTATTTTAAGAGCCCCACGTTATAAGGGCATTACAAGCACAAATAACAGAAAGACGTACATGTTTGTGAGAAAAATAAAGAGAAAATATATTTGAAATTTGTTATTATGCTCTCATTTTAGACCAATAAGCTCTAACCCTGAGAACAAAGAGACGTGAACAGTTCACTCAGGTGTTAATATTCTGATAACAGATTCTGGGAGCAAGACTAATCTTTCCTTTACACCTAACCAGACTTTTATTCCTACAAAATTTTGCATAGGTGTCCAATGATTCCATTCAAAGAGACACAACAGTCCTTAACGTAATAGTACATCCTTAAAGACTCAATTGCTCAGTCCAAACAGGGAAGCATCCTGTTCCAACACCACGATCACTATGTCTTTATCTTTAGTACTTGGAGTAGGCTACATGAATCAAAAGAGAATCATTTCAAATCGATCACATGAATGATCCGTCTCCGCTCACTCCTATCAAGGAAGTCTATACTTAAACCTCTAAAATCCATATCTTTTCATATCACCTCTGTCCATATTTTTCTTCGGTCGTTTCTTTGCTTTTTTAAATTATCCTACGTTGATAAACTCTACTTATAAAACTAATGCATCTATAGATGTACGATGCAAATGTCCAAAATATAGTAGGCAATTTTCCTGCATCTTCTCTTAGATGGAAGTTACGTCTAACTTAGCACGAATATCCTCATCTCTCATTTTATCTTATCTTATATTAAAACATATCCAATGAAGCATGTGCATCATTATTACACTTATCTTCTCTGAATGATATATATTTATCGTAAAATCACTTATTAAACAGCTATAATTTCTGACATTTACCACTACTCCAATATATATATATATATATATATATATATATATATATATATATATATATATATATATATATATATATATATATCCTTAATTGAGTTAATATATGACTTCCTTCTTCATCAATTTTCACTATAGCACCTCTTTCAGTATCTTATCATAAACTTTTTTAAATTAATAAAAATCATATGTAAATCTCCATTTCTCTCTCGAAATTACTCTACAAACTAACAAGCAAATAAATAGTTTCTGATGTTGATCGCTCCGATATAAACTTAACTAGCTATCTGTTATCCTAATAGTTTGTCTTAATTTATATTCAACTACCCTTTTACCAAAGTTTCATTGTGTGACAAATGTATTATATTAAACGGTACTTAGAATAACTCTGAATATCACCATTATTCTTATATAGAGATATTAGGACCTTTTTTCTCCATTTATTTGAAATCTTCTTACTTTGTCAAATTTTGTTAAAGAGGTCGATTAGTCATCTCACACTTATTTTATAGATATGATACAAGGGACAAGATAACATAGCATGGATAATGAATTATATAAAATATTTGATTTCATGATACTAAAGTATCCTCAGAATACACATATACATGTCTCCGACTTGATATAGAAAGTAATTCTTGGTTCTTGGTTCTTGAAAATGGACATGTGCATGTATGAGTCATGGATATGCCATGTTGTTCTAAAAAATCTCGTATGTCATATGTCTAGCATGAGGATAGGAGAAACTATCTAGTAGATGATGACATTACTGTTGGCAGTGAAAATTTTTGAGTAAAAAAGAATTTTCCACACAGAATGCGGAGCTAACCCGTAGCTCCGCGCCTGGCTATTTTAGCCCCGCGTATGAGTAAAACGCGGAGCTAATCAATAACTCCGCGTTCTGATTTCTTAGCTCCGCGTGAGCAGATAAATCAGAATCTTAAATTGATTGAGATTAAAATTTGGGCGCAAATACTCAAATTAAGTCCAATCAGAATTCTAAATCAAGAGATTTAAATCAAAACTAAGATATTTGATTAGAATCCTTGATGAATACAAATTCTATTTAGATAGAAACTCTCATATTATCCTAAAGTTATAAATACCCTCTTGAGGAAGCTTTGGGGGATCTTTTTTGAAGTTTTTGTGAAGTTTGAATTACGCGTGAGAGCCTTGAACGAATTAAGACCAGAAAAGATCATCCAAAATCGGCCGGCATCTTCTTCATCAAGAGCAAGAAGACCATCATCGTCAGATCGTTCAAAAGAACTAGTAGTTAGATCCCATCGCTACACATATCCCACAAATCATTGTAAAAGAGAGCGATAGATTATAAATCCTCTCGTTTGTTCTTTTCTCTTATTCACTTTCGTTGTAATCTAAGTTGAATTCAATAGAAGGAAAACAACAAATTTCTGCTGCGAACAAACTGACGACCACAGTGGGAGACATCTTTTTCACCAAAGAAGAGATCGTGGCACAATCTGACATCATGAGGATCGGATCCGACATGAATATGCTAGTCGTAGAGATCGACCAGCAGAAGTACGAGGAGTATCTCTTCTCTGAATCAGGTAACCTGACCGAAATGCGACGCTATCGTCGCGTGCGCTCCAATACCCAAGGATCGGGTAATCGGGAATCCACCGATAAATGGAGACCCTTGGAGACCACGGCCATAGAGCCATCGTTTGGACAGGAAACCCTAGCAGAGGATGGCCTCTTTACTGCCGAAGAAAGCTTGGGAACTGGATTGACCATAACCCAACTTCGAAATAGAAATCAGAGAGTTAGACGAAAGGCCCTCAAAGACCGCATTGAATGCGAGCCTATAGTCCCTTGCAAACTGGCTCGCGTTAATCGCAAGACCAGCGAAGATCGCGATAAACGCGAATCTAAAACTTGCGATAAACGCAAGATTTCTAACGCTCGCGTTAATCGCGAGGATAAAATTTTCTTAGAGCCAGCATGTGATTCTCCACGCGAGGTTATTACTGAGCTTAGCGATAAACGCGAAGCCAGTACAACTTGCGATAAACGCAAGATTTCTGTCACTCGCGTGAATCGCGACGATAAAATTTTCTTAGAGCCAGCGTGTGATTCTCCACGCGAGGCTAACACTGAGCTTAGCATATATCGCAAAACAAGTAAAACTTGTGTTAATCGCAAGATTCTTGATACTCGCGTAAATTGCGAGGATAAAGTTCTCTTAAAGCCAACGTGTGATGGTGATTCGCCATGCGAGGCTAACACTGAACTTAGCGTAAAACGTGAAGCCAGTGAAACTTGTATTAATCGCAAGATTTGTTATGACCACGTTAATTGCGAAGATAAATCCAAGTGTGATCTCTCACATGAGGTTATCAACCTTAAACTTGAGCCAAGCGTTAATCGCAAAGCTAAGGATTCTTGCGTAAATCGCAAGACAAAGCCAGTGTGTGATTTTCCACGCGAGGCTAAGCATAAAGAAGAAGATGAATTTCTTCAGAAATGCCAAGCCAGCATAAAACGCGAGGCTAGAGTAAAACGCAAAGCTATAGCCTAGCTTCGCGTAAATGCTTCAGAACGCGAAGCTAACATCCAGCTCCGCGTAAAACGGCCTGAATATAGAATCAAGGCTTATAATCGGGTTATTGGACAACATGTCGACACCAATAACCCTGAAAAACTTCAGTGGGCCCCTGGACCCTCTCAACAAGTAGGTGGCCCCCACGATTCTTCGTCATCCAAGGTCACCAATCTCAGAGATTACTTGACAAAAAAGAGAAATATAACTCAAGCTCAGCCACACTCAACATGTCATTGTAAGCAGTTCATAACAGCCATATCTGCTGTATTGGATAATTGCTGTTGTACTAAGAAGAGAGTGTCAGTATTTAACAGAATAACTGAGTCCAATCAAGATACTCCCAAGAGGAGAAAGAATGATTTGAGATACAAAATTAAAGAAAAAGAATTAAACGTAGTGACCTCAAATATGGTCGGCAAGAGCAAAAAGATTATGGAGAAAGAATATGAGTCAGATGCAGACGATGAAGAACCTCATCATTTTACCCGGCTCAAATCAGGCGTTGTCACCCCTCGGAATTATAGAAAACTTGTAAAAGGTTCTTATGATGATGACAGCGATAATTCAGCTATAACTTTACCACAATCTTGTGCATCTTCCCGACCATGAAAATTAGCGTTGTACGCAGTGGACAGGTCTGATGACATTGACCAGAGGATAGAAGCACAAGAGCAGATGATTCGAGATCAGCAAAAGGCCATTGATGACCTCAAATTAATGCTTCTAAAAGTGGTCGAAAATACCCAGAAGATAGCCGATGATAAGACTAAAACTTCTTCGGAACCGCCACCTAAGACAAATGAAGAAACTAAAGAAGAAAATGCTTATTCGGTGCACGAGGAGGATGACAAATATTCCTTCCATGATCTTCACAAAGAAAAGATGGAAAACCTACAGAAGCAACTAGATGCATTAATACAAAAGAAAGAGCTAAACGAATCGGGGGTTTCAAGGTCATATCCGCTTGACTGGGACTTCACCCCTTATCCAGAAAATATAAACCCCTCAAATTGGAGTCATATGACGGGAAGGGGTCCCCAAACCAGCACTTATATTACTTTTTATCGCAGGCAGGTCATCTAATGGGAAACGATCCCATAATAACCAAAGTATTTGCGAGCACCCTGCGAGGGCCTGCCTTTACATGGTTTATGCAGTTGCCCCCGGGAACTATAAATACTTGGTATGATGTCGAGAAACAGTTCTTGGTACGTTTTTTTGAGGATGATACTGAGATATCGGTTCATTCCTCCTTGCGACGAAACAAGGAGAAGAAGAAACGGTCAAAAGTTTCATTGAACGCTTCAGGAAAAAATCCGTGTATTGTCGACACGGTATGACCCAGGAAACCCTGGTAAAAACCTGTAAGTATAACTTTAGGACTGGCGTGCTGATAAGATGAGAGCTGTAGAGTCCAAAACTTGGAAAGATCTGCTGAAGTAGGGAGAGCAGGCGGAAGATATAATTCGCCGGATTGAGGAATCTCGTAGCACGAGAAACTCTATGAATAATAGGTAATATCCACAGAATCCTAAAAATAAAGGGAAGATTGTGATGACGTCAGTTGCAGATCTAAAGCCAAAACCTCAAAATTCGAGAGGTGCAGGTCAGAACAGGCCCCGCCAAGATAGAACTTATACATTCAAGACGGAGTAGACATGTACTCTATTCCATCTCCTCCTTAGAAAGGGCATGTTGAAGCTTCCGAAAAATGGAAAACCAGAAGACGCTGGTAAAACCAACGACCCCAACTATTGCCTGTACCATCGGAATGTCGGGCACCCAACTACGGATTGCTATCCTTTTAAGAACCGAATCAGGCATTGATAGAAACCGGGATCTCACACTTAAAGAGGAACAAAAGAAAGTTTCTGCAAATATGACAATTTTAGTAGTAGGAACCAATGAGTTCCCTGCCAGAGCGATCCCTGTACCAGTAGGGAAGCCAATATCGACACCAAATACAGGCTAGCCCGCACTTGCAAGCTAGCCCCTTGGGTACGCTCCGAACCACAGCTGTGACAAAGTCATTCTCATTGGCTAGCAGCCGGATTTGGCTGGGGATACCGAAAATATTGACAATGATAAATATCATATTGCTTCCGCTACTTTTACTAGCCATTAGAATGGCTAATTGAGTGCTAAAAAAAATTGCCCAATGCTGTTAAAGCAGCGGGAAGAGAAAATCAAGTTCCTCGCTAACCCTATCATACATGGGGTAAAAGTATGAAATTAACTACCTGTTAAAGTGGCAAGAAGAGGAGATCAAGTTCCTCACCAAATCTATTTATAGCTGGGAATTTGCTAAAAATTTCATGGACCTGTCATGTTAAGCTCTTACATCTGACAGTATGATTTAGATTATTCCCATCTCCGTTCAAGTTACGCGTGAGAGCACTTGGACTAGGCATGTGCAATTAGGCGCCTCTGTCGAAATCTGATGATCATGACTCAATCATTTTGGCATACGCAAATTCCAGTTACGCATAAGAGTCTTGAACTGCCTCCATCAAACTAAGGCATATACAATTAAGCGCCTCTATCTAAGTTAATGATCCTAACCCAATCACCCTGGTGTAAGTAGTTAAACACTTTCACCAAACTATCATTTAGCTCTGTTCAAAGGGCTTTACCGAGGTTAATAATTGTAACCCGGTTGGTATTAACAATCTAAGTTACGCAAATGAGCCTTGGATTGTTTTACCAAAACGATGAACTATTTTGATGACAAGTTATTTGTTGTGCAAGCAAATGTTGCAGCCAACAGATAAAAAGAAAAAAGAATTATCTTTATTCATAAAGCAAAAAGTTGCACAAATAGAAAGAGTTATAACTCTCTCAAAAGCTTCAACCTATTCGTCGACTTATCAATAACTCAACGACGAGTCTCCTCCACTGAGTGTTGAGCTTGCCGGTGCAAGTCATCGTCATTTAATGCGAATTGCTGGATCAACCACTGATAAGATTCTTCAAAAGCGCGGCTCCTTATTATGCCATCCTATTTTAAACTATCCTGTTGATTGTACTATGCCATACGACGTACTTTTCCAGCTCAATTCCCTGGTTCACATGCAAAAGATCTCCTCTGCAAATGTCAACTATGATCTATTTAAAGTTCTTAGTGGATCATCTGAAGATACTGCTACAAAAATCCTAATGACGATGCACAAGTTGAATTCGATATGCTACAAGCCCTTATACTTCATTTCTATCGCTTTGGAAAGCCACAGAGATTGTCATCTAACAGAAATGGTCCTCAAGAAAACTTAATGAGCTGCCGCAGAGCTCTTGTAGCTCTTTCAAAAGTTTACTTTTTGGAGCCAGAACTTGAAACTTGCAACTATGATATGCTTCTCGCTTCCTTAGAGTTACTTTTGCTGATGAAGATTGGTGCATGGCTAGCCTTTGAAGATAGACCAGGGGATAACTATGCTCTATGCTGAGTAGAAATATCAGCAAGTCGTCAGATTGGTAGAGCCACATGCACTCCTCTTCAAAGAGGATCTGGTCTGAATGCCCCATTGCATCTCCAAAGAGAAAAGCAGGCTTCTCCAACACTTCTTGGTTGGTGGCCTCGAAAACTGCATCGGTGATAATCTCCCGTGCAGTAGCAGGGTGGTACCTGATTAATTTCTCCCTGCACTCCCTCAGGCCCGGCTTGTATGCAGCTAGAACAGTGGTGAAACGAAATTGGACTGTCAGATCCGTACTCCCAGCGAAGCCGAAGTGATGCCCATGGGAGAGTGGATCCGCTGAGTAGTCAACTACAAAAGAAGAATAAAGAGTTAGAAAAGTTATTACAAGATCAGAAAAATTTCTAAGTATGGAGACGCGGAGTTAAATATAACTCCGCGCGAAGTTAAGGAAATAGCCTCGCGTTTTGATAAAATGCGAAGGATGATAACTTCGCGCGTAAAAACGCGACAGTTAGCAAAAATAACTTCGCGTTTAGAAACGCGAAGATAACGCGATAGTTTCGCGTGGAGGAAGACCAGAGGTCTTCTCCTTCTTCTCCAAACTATTCAGCCGGAGTACGGCGATTTCGCCGGTTAGAAAGGTGATTGGCCGGTCAAAACCGAGCCAAATCACTCAAAAATTATCATAAAATGTCCAAATTCAGAGGTGCTTACCTCCGATTGGCACAACATGGGCTGGTTCGCCGCTGCGGCCACTCCCTCGGCCACTGTCGCCGCTGCTAGCACCGGCCGCCGACGATGAGGAGGCGCACGAGGTCACGATCTTCTTGGGCGCCATTGATCTTCGAGGAATCTTGGTGAAATCAAAGGAAAATGGTCGATCGGATCGTCGGGGTCATCTGGATCTCCTGAATCTCTGGGTTCTTGAAGTCTCTTCGAATGAAGTGAGGAAGAAGAAGAAGAGACTCTATTTAAATGAAAAAAATCCGCCCTTTGGTATTCGGCACGAGAATCGGAGCAATTACTGAGCAATTACCTATTGAAACGCAAAGCTATTAGCTCCACTCAAGTTAATAAAACGCGAAGATAACTTGGTATTTGAACTCCGTATTGCAGATTGAATATCCAAAGTATTCCAAAATTTGCTAAGTTCTAAGCCATTTTGAAAACTTTGGAGGGGGTTCTGTTGGCAGTGAAAATTTCTAAGTAAAAAGGAATTTTCCGTACAGAACACGGAGCTAACTCCGTAGCTCCGCGCCTGGCTATTTTTGCCCCGCGTATGAGTAAAACGCGGAGCTAATCAATAGCTCCGCGTTCTGGTTTTTTAGCTCCATGTAAGCAGATAAATCAGAATCTTAAATTGATTGAGATTAAGATTTGGGCTTATCTAAATACCCAAATTAAATCCAATCAGAATTCTAAATCAAGAGATTTAAATCAAAACTAAGATATTTGATTAGAATCTTGATGAATACAAATTCTATTTAGATAGAAACTCTTATATTATCCTAAGGCTATAAATACCCTCTTGAGAAAGTCTTGGGGGACCTTTTTGGAAGTTTTTGTGAAGTTCGAGTTACGCATGAGAGCCTTGAACAAATCAAGATCAGAAAAAATCATCCAAAGTCGGCCGGCATCTTCTTCATCAAGAGCAAGAAGACCATTATCGTCAGATTGTCCAAAAGAACTACTAGTTAGATCCCATTGCCACACAGATCCCACAAATCATTGTAAAAGCGAGCGATAGATTATAAATCCTCTCGTTTGTTCTTTTCTCTTGTTCACTTTCGTTGTAATCTAAGTTGAATTCAATGGAAGGAAAGTAACAAATTTTTACTGCGATCAGTTACCATATAAGGTTTCAAATTCACCGACAAGTTAGGGGTTGGGAACCATTACTACAGCGGCACCCATGTGGTATATTCATAGACAATATTTCAGTATTCTTGGGCGATATACTGGAAGCTGTTATACAATTCAAAATCTATCATATAGTGCCTAGTAGTATGTCATGACTTATAACCATGAGTGATGGCCGAGTCCCAGGTATGCGCGGGCATTTGTGTGATCCTTGAATTTTGCACACACATTATTCAGTACATAGCTTCTAATGCTGACATTGAATCTGACCAAGGCTTAGACACACGACACTACTACTGTCTCACTGTCTCTAATACTTGCTTGCATGTTACATTGATTATTTATTCATATTTGCTTATATTTATATTGACCTTGACTATCATGGCTGGCACTGAAACTTCATGATCATGCCTTCTTTTCTATTGTACTGTAATAGTACACTTGTCCTTTCTATATGTTCTACTTGTTGGATTTAATTTGCTGGATTTCAAACCCAAATTTGCATGCACGATGGAGTCACCTGCTTCCAGTGATGGTTCATGTCAAGGCCCGATTGCCATACCATGTGACATATTGATGAAGTGATCACCTTTCGGAGTTCTGTCCGTTACATTATGATGAGCCCAATAAGTTTCTAATGGACGACTTGGACTTGGTGATAGTTATCCAGAGGAAGCATCCAGTTTGGTTTTTATCACCACTTCAATGGATCTTGGAGTATGGGAGTTAGCGACACTCCATTCTCACAACACCTAGACAGGGCCAACACTATGAGGTGTGTGGTCAAGAGGATCACGAGGCAAAACAATGCAACTTACACAGGATAACCAGCCCATGCAAATCAGTGGGTGTATCCTGAACATAGTTGCAGATATGGTAATTTAGCACTCAGTCATATTCATTCTGCTTTTGCCTAGTATAATAGACCTTGGAGGGCAACGATGCTATGTTATCTGCAATAGTGGGCTAGGAAATGAGCGGAGGAGGGCCCGGTTGTAATTGGTAGCGATATGCACCCAGAGCTATTGCGATCTTTTAAGCTCAACCATCTGATATAGTAGATGTTAATTTTCATATTTTTTTTTTGTACTTCTCTCAAGCTGCATTTTATTTTTGTAGTGGACCTACTTATGTATTTTTTTTAAGGTAAAATGGTGGGCTGGAACCCTCTCCGTTCCATTAAAGAGATAATAACAGAGCATACATAGTCTTAGACCACAAAGAAATGTGATTATGATAAAGTTACATAGCAAAGTTCTTAAATAAAGTTGCTAAAAAAATAGAAAATGATAAACCGAGCAAAAGTATAAACACCCTGCAAGTAAAAGGTGGCTCAGTCACCTATCCACCACCCAACGAACGACAGATGCAAGCCTCTACTCCTCAACTAGGGGAGTATCGTTAATATCGTTTTCAGAAGATACTTCGATAGGTGGGGCCTTTCCTCATCCGAAAGAACTCCTGCCCAAATAATATAATCATGAACAGCAAGACGCATGCAGTAATCAATAGAATGATACGTATCATTAAATATTCTATTATTTTTCTCTCTCCAAATAGTCCAGCAAAACATACATATAACTGTCCTAATCTTTCGGTTAGCATTACCCCCTATTTAGTTTTCTCCAAAGATTTGCATGTAGAGCTATATTTATGTTTAGCCCGAGGGTCTTTGCACACAAATCCCAAGTACAGTTGGAAAAAGAACAGTTAAACATAATGTGGTGAGTTCATTCCTCGTCCTCCTTACACAAAACGCAAATATTGGGGCCACTCCATCGTCTTTTTTGAAGTTTTGACCATGTAAGTAGAGCCTCCTTGCAAATGAGTCAGAGGAATAATCTTATTTTTGGAGGAACTTTATTTTCCAAACTCACTTGGTGTTCACCGAGGTGACTCCACCGTTTATGAAATAACGGTATATTGATTTCACTGTAAATTTACCATCCTTCTCCCACCTCCAAATTGGTATGTCCTCTTCTAGGGAAGAGGGGATCCTGTCATTCAGGAACTGCTTTAATAGCTTCACTCTGACAATTTCCTGCCCAAATAATGCCGTTGAGTTCCATCTCTACCTTACATCCCCAGTAATCACTAACTCTGGCATCTTTATCATTAGATTTCTGAAAAATGTCTGGGAACATGGTCTTGAGGGGATTTGCGAGTACCATCTATCATGGCAGATTGCTATCTTGGATCCCTTTTCCAGTTTACTAAGTGTTTAATTACTAACATCCCCTTCCAAAAAATAGAGGTGTTCTGTTTTTTCGTTGCTTCTCCATGCCACGTTCTCCTCTTCGGACTGTATTTGTTGAGTAATAGCTTCTGGAATGATCCCTAATTGCGCGTAAGTAGGTGTCACCACCATTTGGTCATTAGAGACATGTTAAAAAGTCTTGAGTTCCACAACTCCCAGGCCCCCAGCCTCCTTTGGCCTACACACCTGTCCCCATGAGACCAAATAGTATTTGTTGGATGGTATGTCCACTCCATTCTAGATTTACTTTTTCCTGATCCAATCAATTTTTTCTCTCATGCACTGCCACAATATGAAGAAGACATATAATATAGCAGTAGTGAGGATAAAACCGTATTGAGCATCACCACCTTTCCTCCCAAAGACAAGTATTTTCCTTTTCAATCCTCCAGTTTTTTTTCGAAGTAATCGAGAAGGGGAAGCCAGTCTTGTTTCGAAAGCCTCCCTCCCAAATATATAATCGGAAATTACTCCTCTTTACAACGAAACATTTCCTGAATTAACTTCATTGACACGTTTCTTATTCCCAGGCATACAAGCCAGCTCTAGACAAAATTTATTTTCAGATCCGACCATGCCGCATAACAACATAGTGTCCATTTGATAGTTATGGCCTCTCTTATATTGCCTTGTTCAAAAATGAGTGTATCATCTGCGTATTGTAGATTAACAAATGACATATTGGGAGCTCCTGCGAGACCTTCTATCTCTTCCTTTTCTTTCAGCTTATGTAATATAGAATTTAATCCATTTGCTATTAAGACAAACAATAGCGGAGAAAGAGGTCTCCTTGTCGTAATCCTCTCTTCAAAACTATTTCTTCTCCAATTCCCCATTGATTATTACCTATGTTTTACCAGAGTATAATCAAGTTTCAATCCACGCCCTCCGTTTCTCTCTAAATCCCCTGAGTTTGAGGGTTTCCATTAGACATTCCCAGTCAACCATATCATAGGCTTTTTCAAAATCCAGTTTAAGCATGAATCCATTTGTTTTGGATTTCTTACATTGATGGATTACTTCATACATCGTGGCTAGCCCTTCCATTATATTTCTTCCCGCAATGACGCCCATTTGATAATCCTTCACCAAAAATACCTACTTATGTATTTGACTCATAGTTATATATATATTTTTTCTATGTAGGATAATATAGTTCCTTATTATATTCACATGATTAGTAGATGTATTTTACGATTATTTCTGATTGTAGCTCGACTCTAGGCCTAGATTGCGAGAGCAAATTTTAGGCATTATGCATGTCAGCCAATTAGAGTGTGTCTATCGGTAACACATTCCAATTTTTAGAGAAACAGAAAAGTGAAATTATATAACTATTCTTTACCCAAAAGTTTAAACTTACGAATGTAATTTTATTATACTAAACTAATTTAGCTACGATGGAGTATGAGAAAAAGTTGAGAGCTACACTTTGAAGAGTATAGCAAACATTTGACAACCGATGAATAGGAAGATTGACTTTCTATTATCCAACTTATAGGAGTAAGCATCCAATTTTAATTTCTATATAGAGAAAAGGTACAAGAGTATATAAGCAGTAATATGTTTGAATTTTGGACCAAAAAGCTCAAATAAATTAGTTGCAAGATCCTAACTTAGAACTCTTTCATAGTGCTTTTGAAAACTATAACCACTTTTTTCAAAATAGCTAATAAAAAGTAAAAAAAATAAAATAAAAAAATCCATTAATCGACCCTGAGGAAAAATAATTTTCAATTATGACCAATACGGATTTGCTATGTCTCTGATTTGGCCTAAATGCTAAATCCATACTTGCCAAATCCAATTTTTTTTTTTTTTTATCATACCAATCTAGATATATATAAAAGTCCGGATTTTTTGGTTTCTCATTGATTAATTGATTCATGAATTCAACAAAAATATTACTAATCATAATTTTGGATTAATATAGGATATTATGATAATTAACTGATATGCAAAAAATGAAAAAATTCATTTCATGTTAAAAACTGTTTCAGTAAGAAAGGAATATTTTTTGAAAAAAAAAATCATAGTTTATTGACTTGCTAATTTTTTACTATTGATAATTAAAAAGATGAGGATGAATGGTTTAATAGCACATTCTACTAATAATGGAATTAAATTAAATAGTAATTAATATTTATAAAACTAATAAATTGTAAGTATTACTAATAATTAATAATGAATCTAGACTAAATTTAGCATTCGGATGAATCCGGATATGATAAGTCTAGATTTCTCGAAATGTCAATTCCGAGCTTATCGGATTTATCAAGTTATTGGTCTCTCTTGGGAAATATTTTTCATTAAGGTTGACTTATGTAATTTTAATTTGTTATGACTATTTTTGAAAATTGCTCTAGAAATAACCATGATGTAACCAAGTGGTGTTTAATTAGCATGTCACATAAGTCACAATTTATCAAGTAAATTTTACCAAACTATAATATTACTGTAAAATAAAAAATTTATTTAAAAATCTCACTAAAAAATGTCTGCTCCATCTATCCATCTCCACACCAAAAAAAAATTTACATAACAACAATGTCGCTTCAATTTTCATACATAATAAATGATCTATTTGTTTATATTATGGATGTCATGCCAATCAACACAAAAGACAGTAAATCATCCTCGTGTCCGTTGCTAGAATATTAGACAAGTATGGCACCGCTTCATCTCTGACTTACCTACACCTCTTCTATTCTTTTCCGCCATATATATATATATATATATATATATATATATATATATATATATATATATATATATATATATATATATATATATATATATTGTCACGCCGCTCCCGATATACGGTATACGAGCACGTGTAACAGGTACTGGCAACATATTCAGTTTGAATATGCTAAAACCTTAATAAATTTGCCACAATAATACTCAGTAATTACGATAGAAAAATTCAATAAAAGCTTGACTTTTCATTTATTGGAATGAAATTTAGATACAATTGAAACAAAATATAATAAAATTAAACAAAAGAAATAAGGGAATCTCTAATCCATTATGGAGCTTCAATATGATGTTTAAAATACACCAGATCTTGCGTCAGTTTTGGCGTGTCCATTGGTAAATCTGGGTATGCACACCCAGGTCGTCAGATTGCGACCAAAATAAAAACGCAGAAAAAATGTGAAATATAACGGTTATGTCCAAACATAATAATAATACAAGTTTTAGAAAATATGGAATGAGATGTCTGGAGTAATGATGTCAACTTTATAACAGGGGTATTTTTGTCTAAGATGTCATGTAATTAGAAAAGCTAACTGATGGGATACAACTGTTTTGATTGTTTCCTGTACAGACCCAGGAAATGGTCACAGGATTGTCCGGTGCTGAGTCGGACCTGCCGTCAGGCAAACAGGAATTATAATCAGGTATGATCCAGCAAATCATCACGCACTCATGGTGTGCGAAATATTCAGTTGTACAACTTAACAAGTTTACAGCCGAAACATAGTATATTTCCATCATTCAGTTTCTTCCCCAACCCAGTGTCATTTAAATATAGTACATGCATGTCTAAATTCTGGTTTTCATAACTTGTATATTGAATTTTGGGTACAATATTTCAATTAGATTTTATTAATTTGTTAACAACATAATTTATAGAATCTGTTTTATATTTTATTCAATAAATCACAATTGGTTATATCAAGGACTTACTTATTTGAGATATCATACAGATATCGGCCAGGCCAGTGTATGAATGCTGGGAGGTTTTCCGTGCATTGCACGTTCCTTAATTAGAGAACCAGCATACAAAACTTTTCTAGACACCGATATAGAATGATATCACAAACAGTATGTTTGCATGATTATAGCCTTTTTCATGATTTATTAAAAACCTAACTACATGCTGTAATTTAACAAGTAATCATTTAATTTCTAACATCATAAAGAAATAACAGATATGTCAATGATTGCACTTGTAATAACACATTTAGCTTCTTCAAATTAAATTCTAACAATATAAAGAAATAGTATTTGTAATCACAAATTTAGATGATATAATTGAAGTAATATTTCTATAAGAAAAATTAGCATGTTTAGTGAGTCCAAAAAGAACTTACCTGGATTTTGTGTCCCGATGTCGCTCAATGGAGTAATCTACACATTAAAAATATTCTAAGAATATTAAAAACAGATTAATATAAATTTAGATGATTTTTAGGGAATTTTTCTAATATTTATAACATACTCAAAATTGATTTTAGTATTAAGCGAGTCTGAAATTAGGAAATAGTTTGTCTCCATTTTATTGAGTTTATAAGATGATGGATGTTATTTTTAAATTATTAGGGTTATTAAATAGTGAGTGAGCTAACATAAGATTCATAAAAATAATTTAATTCAAGAAGAAAAAGAAAGATAATTTCTTACCTCTTCGTTAAAAGATAAGAAGTCAAAAATGTAAAGAGAAGGAAGAAGATGCTCTTCATCGGCGAAATAGTGGTGGCGGCTCCAGCGGCGGCTCCTACGGTGGTTTTGAAGGTGGCTCGGGCGAGATGGGAGAGAGATTAGAATGTTAGAGAATGATTTTTAGAATGAGTGAAATGTGTTTTGAGTTAGGGGTTTATATAGGATTGGATTTAGGAGTTACAGAATGTGAAGGGTTTTGGGAGTTATAAAATCTAAAAGGTTTGAGGAGTTATAGAATTTAGAGAGTTAAGAAAATTAAATTGGATATTTAATGTAGATAATTCATGGAGAAGATGAAAGGATAGGAGTTAGAGAAATGAATCAGTAATGAGTTGGGAATATGAAAAGTTTGAGAGTTATAAGAGATGAAATGTTTTAGTTAATTAAAATATTTAATTTTGAGAATTAAATATGGAGTTTCATGGTTTAAATAATGAAGAAGAAGAGTTTGGAGTTGGAGAAGATGAAAAGTTTAGGAGGTTATAGAAAGTGAAATGTCATATTTATTTTTATATTTATTTATTTATTTATGTCTAATGAAAATTAAGGGTTATTACATATATATATATATATATATATATATATATATATATATATATATATAT